>SZWC01000762.1:240144-252952 GCA_023375785.1 Penium margaritaceum | reverse complement strand
TTATCAGCAGATTGTTGTTTTCATGGATGATATAGTATGCAGTGGAGAAAATGGACCTGTGTCTCAAGAAACCTAGCCAATTCACACTTGCGAAGCATCTGACATTGCAGTTTCATGAACACTGCAAGTTTTCCAAGATGTTATTCAGGCTTGAGGCATGAGCTGGACATAGCACCATCGACCAATGGATGGTGAAAGGTTTCATGGAACACATGTGCTAGACATAGTTAGTCTCCATGAGGATGTGGCCGTCCTTTGTGGATGTTTCGATGAAAGATCCTGCCCTAGGGCAGAAAGACACCCAGATATCATGGCTTGTGCAGCTGCAGCAATATATTCTGCCACAACAGGTCCTTGCAGAAGCAGCAGGTAGAAGCAACAGTTTAGCTGTAGTCCGCTTTGGTTTCTTTTTGCATTGACAGCAGCTTTGCACTGCTGGGGCCAGTGACTGCAGTCTGCCACACTAGTGTCCAACCGGAGCCGGCAGCAGCAGTGGAAGCAACCACAGCAACAGCAGCAGCAGGAGCAGCCCAGCAGCAGAAGACGCAGCAGCAGCTTTGGAAACAGTGAAAGCAACAGCAGCAGCAGCAGCAGCAGCAGCAGCAGCAGAAGCAGAAGCAGCAGTAGCAGCAGCAACAGCTGCTTGGGGATGGAAGAAGCGGCATGTGCATGAGAAGAAACAGATTCAAAGGCATCTCCCTAGCATCAGACACAGTGACAACCATGTTGGCAATGAGGGCGGTAAAAACAATGCAGCAGGGATGGGGATATTGGTGTGAGCAAAAGGGATTCCTTAGCCAACGGATTGACACTCTATGCTGTCATGGCCCGTGTGATAGTAGAATGATTTTTGGCAGATACTCATCACTCGCAATGACTTTCCGATCCTGCTATCAACAGACTGAAATTCTCAGGCTGACTGGTTCACCAAGCGGACTGATCATACTCTCAAACTGCTGCTCCACACATTATGCAAGCCGTTCGGCAATGACTGGGCAGTAAGGCTACTTCTCGGCGGACTTCTATACGACCCCCAAAGACACCAAAACAATTATTTTTGAGATATTTTACAATAAACTTCCTGCGACTCTGATAGGTTTGTGGAGTTCAAGCAACATACCCGCCGTGGTCATTCAATGAAGAGAATTTTGCACCGTATAGGAGGAGACACGTCAAAACCTGAAGAAGTTCCAAGAGACGATGTAAAGACAGCCAACAAGCATTGGAAGGACATTGAGTTTAATGTTGGGGACAATCTCCTCGTAAGCTCCACAAATATCAAGCTCCACAGACAGGTTTGTGCAAGACCGAAACTCAATTGCCTCGTTCCATTCACTGGTTCAATTCACCATCAAGTAAATAAGGACACCTGTCATTTCCAAGCCTTTTTTCCCCTTTCATCAGGTTCATTTATCCAGTTTTCCATGTCAGCAGACAAGCTATATCGAGATCAAAGGAGAACCTCCCCGGCACGGAGGTACCACTGCCATCACACGTGCAAGTGGATTTTATTTGTTCTAAACGCTTTGCAAAGCGTTTTAGAAAAAATAAAACCGGCACGGAGGTACCACTGCCATCACACGTGCAAGTGGATGAGGATGCCGAGCACATGATCAAGGATTTCTCTGGACACCAACAACCAGGCAAAGTCACAGAGTAGCCTCACAAGTGGTAGGGATAAAACGAATCGCACAACACTAGGGAGCCACACGACAACCTGCAAGACGCTGGGCGCAAGATTAATGATTATTTTTCCATGCACTGGCACACGTTACATCATGCACCTGAACATCATGGCTAACAAGGTGGTATTTTTTGCATCCTAGAATATGCACTGAATACTTATAAATATGTGCCTCAATTTTTCTTCATTGATGTCAAAATCCTGTGACTACTTGGCGGGTTTTTTGGAAGCAACAACTTACAATGCAACTTCCCGTACAACACCTCAAGTATACCTCATTATGGTTTCGGCACTCATGTATGTAAATATGTATATGTGTGTATGTACACATATATTTGCATGTATAAAAAGGCTTGATGGTTCCGACACTTTTAATCCAAGTACACTTCATGACAATTCTGAATTATCTAATACGTTTTGGGCAAACACATCCGAGCTGCCCTGTTTGCGAATCGCAGCGACGTCGAATAACGAGGAATAATCATGACAAAGGCAAGTGCCTGAAACGACATGTTTATGTGATGTTGATGACGCCTTATGATGTCTAGCTTATGCTGTGATATAACAACATCAATATCGAGACGTGCCATCACAATCGTCACCGAGTAGGTAGCCCAATCTAGCAACAGAAGTGAGTGAAAAGCCAGTCGTTGGACAACCATGTGGGGCTCATTTGACTACGTGATTCTTCCCATGGACTTTGGCTCACTACAACACCTTCAGCAAACCTGACCCAAAAGTTGAGGAAGCTACGAAGGACGAACGATGCCGTGTAGGCAGGGGATGCAGACACCCGCAAAACAAAAGCAACATTTCGCAAATTATGTGGCTTGCTGATTATGTGGTTTGCACTTTATGCGTCTCGTTGAACATTTTTTCATGCATCGCACCTGTTCACTATGCAGGCACATAGGACATATTGTTATCCCGGACACCTCATTTGTGGTTGTTTTCCTCAATGCGCGTCAATAAGTCGTTTATTGTTGTTTGTTGTCATCGTGGTCTTCGACACGGGGCAGAAGGGCATTCAACAACACGGCTCTTCCAATACTGCCCTTTGTTCTTTGAAAGGAGCGGTTGCAGTATTAGGAACTAGCGACAAACGATGGTCGTGAATTTGCATCAAAGGAGTTAGAAAACGCATTTTAGGTGAATTTATCCATGCAGCATTTGCGAATAGTATTCTGCTCCGCCTTTCGCCCACAAAACCGCTTACAGTGCCGCCTGTGAGTTACGTCTTGGATGTGGACAAGTCCATAGACTTTGCAATGGGGAATCGATTTCATTACACTTATGGCCCACCGCATGGCAACTTCCACAATTGTATGCCAATCGCCCGTTGGCATTTTGGTCAATGGTCGTGTCCTCCGGTGTTCCGCTCCAGAAGATGTGAACATGTTTGACCATTTTCGTGAAGGGTGGACAGAAATTGTGCAAACCGATCCAATGATACTGTTTTTCACTTCTCAACGGTACTAGATTGTTACAAAGGCGTGCCTCGATATGTTGGTGTGTGTGGCTTCCACCTGTCACGAGCGACGGCAAGGAGAGCAGCGGTACAGGAGAGCGCGATGACATGGTCCCCGATGCGGACCCCGGAGACACCAACGCGTCGGCAGGTGGTGGACCACCTTCTCGGAGCTGACCGACGACTGCCCCAGCGTCGTGGATCCTGTCTCGGACCTCCTGCAGTTGTTCTACAGCCTATCCTTGATGCGGACGCAGCTGGCGTCGGAGCACCGACGAGTGGTGGCTCCATCCACCAGCAGCTGCCAGAGAGCTGCCACAACGCCCTGGGTGCTTGCCGGGGTGCTTTGCGGAGTTTTCTTGGTGGACTGGCTCTTGAGCCCGATTTGCATGTTCTGCATTGTCTGTCCACCGATCGGTGCCGGACTTATGCGTGTGACCAGTCATAGCGTCCGGCTCGAGATTCTGCATCTCTAGGTTCAGACGGCGTAGCTAACTGATTTGTCTGCGCAGAGTTACGGCCAAAACAGTGTTTTTGGGCCGGTTTTAGGACAGACCTTGCACTGCCGCGTGCGACACCTGTCGTGCGCCGCGGCAGGTATTTATGCTGTGGACTTGTCATTTGTTATCTCTCTCTGCATGTGTTTATCAATGGAAGCACACTTGACACTGTGTCATGTCGTCTAGCCAAACCCTTGCCGTTTTGCGTCCGACCTCTGTTGATGCCGCGAGCTGACTGAGCGCTAACGCCCAGTCAGTGGCAAGCGTGCTAGGAAGCTTCCTAGAATCTGCGCAGACAAATCAGAACGCTACGCCGTCTGAACCTAGAGATGCAGAATCTCAAGCTGGATGCTACGACTGGTCACACGCATAAGTCCGGCACCGATCGGTGGACAGACAATGCAGAACATGCAAATCGGGCTCTAGAGCCAGTCCACCGAGAAAACTCTAGCGTCTGCAGAAAAACCGCAAAGCACCCCGGCAAGCACCCAGGGCGTCGTGGCAGCTCTCTTGCAGCTGCTGGTGGATGGAGCCACCACTCGTCGGTGCTCCGACGCCAGCTGTGTCCGCATCAAGGATAGGCTGCAGAACAACTGCAGGAGGTTCGAGACAGCATCCACGACGCTGGGGCAGTCGTCGGTCAGCTCCGAGAAGGTGGTCCACCACCTGCCGACGCGTCGGTGTCTCCGGGGTCCGCATCCGGGACCATGTCGTCGCGCTCTCCTATACCGCTGCTCTCCTTGCCGTTGCTCGTGACAGGTGGAAGCCACACACACCAACACTCCCCCTGGCTGACACAACTGTCAACATAACGATGTCTGAGTGAAGGCAAGCGATGATGGCTCAGGCAACCAATCATAGCGAGCACTGATCAAACATACCACAGCACAGGGTCTCCTCGTGACGATGGTGCATCCCACCAAATGCCCGGGTCTCAACCATGCACGAAGTGAAACACACACCTACGTGTCAAACATCATGCAAGAGAGACAGAGAAACAAGGTCTCCTCGTGACCACGAAAAATGTCTCCGGGTGTCCGGGTCTCGACCACATCATGCATGGATCATACATAACACATGTAGGCAATGGGTCTCCACGTCACACCGGGAGAACTCAACAGGTGCGCGGGCCTCGACCAGCATAACCTTGCATGGATCATAACATCGTGCCGCACCCCAAGTAACCTCGCTGTCCTCAAACGGGTGTCAGGCCAAAGTCCACACACCAACACGATATTCTCAAAATCCGCCAACCTCTTGGCAGATTTTCTCAAAGTACCCATTTTTTACAATGGATGACATGTGTTGCTCACCTCTGGTGCTCAGGATGGCAACTGTACCTTATTTTTGTTTCCGCGTGTGCATTAATGAGCTCGATAATTTCAACAAATGTCATCAATATACACTTAGTGCCATTTATGAATGCTCCCATGTCCTAATTTTCTAATTCTTATTTTTCTCCAAAACTTCAACTAGTCACCATTTATGTTCTGCTCGATGAGACGCTTGGTACCAAAGTGCAACAAAACTGGAGGGGCAACCAAAGTCTTCACAATCCCGTGATAACCTTGAAGAACTAGGCGCATCTCCGTCGTCCAATTTCTATGGACCTCGCAACAAAGACAATGAAAGGAGCAAGTGGACATGACGAAAAGCATCCGTAATCTACATAAGAATTGAGCGATGGAGGGATAGAGAAAAGCAAATCATGAAACTCTTCAAGCTGCCCAAGTGGCGGCAGGAGCAGGCTACATAATGAATGCCGTGCGACCATAGATTCGGACGGCCAATCCGGTGATGGACCCACCGTGCTCGACGAATCCCTCACCCCCACCAATGCTAAGTAGAGAGACACATGTGCGAATGGAAGGAGGCACTAGTCGACGAGAGCACATTAATGAAAAAATGTATAAGAAGCTATTGACACTTGAGAGGTGCACCAATTTCCAAACAAACATCCACGTTGGTGATCACATTATCCTCAGCTCGGCAAAAACAGGAGGACACGAAATTCAAGCCTAAGTGGTTGGGGCTGTCTGCGATCGAAGAAATGTTGACGCCTGTTGTTTCCAAGCTCTTCCTCCCTCCTTGCATGGTTGTCCACTCGTTCTTCCACATCAACCGAATCGAAATACGATTTGAACCCAAGCCAAAAATTTTGTGGCAGAGACGTGCCTCTGTCACCACCCATGGAAGCAGAGGAGAGCACGGACTACATAGCCAAAGGTATTAGTGGACACCGTAGACAAGGAAAATTGATGGAGCATCTCTTGAAGTGACAGGGCTGCGACAAATCACACATCAGGTTGGGAACCTATGACAATCGACGCGACATCGACCGATAGGTCAAGGGTAGTTTCATCTATCATTGACCCACGTCTTGTGATGTGACGGGGGGTCGCTCCTAAAAGGAGGGGATGGGTGTTACACCCTTGGCGTACATGAGTGCGTAAACTCTGCGCTTGGGTAACTTTGCCCTGGCATTTATGGCCTAGTGCAAGTCAACATTCACAGCTTTACACTGTTTGGCCGAGGGCTCTCTCGTCAACTGCCGTGACCTTTGGTGCTATGTTCTTGAAGGTTTCAAGCAGGTTTGACCAGTTTCCAGATGCGTCGATTGAACTATTGCGATCAATACCAATATTTTGATGCTATCTCCCGAACTTCTCAACGCTCCTAGACTTCTGTGAAAACTCGGTTGAAAATTCTCGAACCCCCAATTACAAAGAAAAGTTTCTCAAAGGATCTTGTCATGAACTAACGCTGCACGTGTTGGTCGACGAGAGCGTTTAAAAAACTTGTGTATGGATTTTTTTTTCCTCTCTGCTATTGTATTCATGGGCTCGATAAGTCTGATACTTCTCATCAAAGTACAATCACTACTGGTTAAATATCACCCAATTTCCCCAAATAATCAAATTTTCTTTGGCTTTGCAATGTATAACTCTTCACAATGTATGTTTCACTCTGCGTAAAATTGACCATCTACGTTGCTTTTGGTGTAACATTAATAAATCATACAAGTGTCCCAACTCTCCAAATTTTCTTTTCCTTTGCAAATTCTACCACTTTACCATCTCTTTCCCTCTTGATTAGGATAAGGACATAGTGGACATGTTTATTTTACTCTTCCGTAAATGGTTTTGCCTTGCCCAGCAGTATCTGGGCATATTTGTTCATTAGTTTGGATCTCTTTAGACAAGTGCTTTTCCCCTTCTCTTTTGCCTATGATGCACAGGCGGTCTACGCCGGCAGCTTCGGAACCTGCGGAAATTTGCAAAGTTATCCTTCTGCAAAGAATATCTAAAGTATCTTTCTGAAAGTGCTACGTAGGCCAGATGTCAATCGTACATCTTCTTCGTCCAGTGGCCCCGAAAATTTTTCATGTCGCCAGTGTTCGATCCGCATTACGAGGGCCTCCGTCATCCACGCTTTCGTTTCAATCTAGGTTCTCGAGTCGCCCGTTGCGCTGCCTCCGAAACAGCGCCTCGACGCGCATGGTTCGTGGGAAGCGCCTGGTCGCGAATCGGCATCGACGAGTCGCAGACCAATTAGGCAGACTGGCGCCCTGGCAACGTCGCCCTCCTTTATCAGTCCCTGGTCAGCATAGAACCAGCATGAGAAAACAAGCTCCCTTCACAGCCTAGAAAAGACAGTTGCGCACACGTGATCCACGTATCGCGTCGCACATCCGACCACATCACGGACCCAGTATTTCGTCCTTCATGCGAGTGCGCTAGAGAACCTCTCCAGTTGGGCACATCGCGCGCACGCGATAGCCTCCTCCCTCTAGTCGCACCACCGTCAACCGGCTCCGGTAGTCGAAACTACCCGACCCAAGCTCAACATTCTGCGGTTCGTGTCCTCGCCTTCTCTTTCCCTCCTAACTTGCTGCATATCCCATTCGAAAGAGGAGGCCTCAGGGCCTCACAGGCAATCAAGGTGCGAAAAGCATCCAAGAATGGCACCGCGTCGCTTCTACGCCCTTCTCCTCTCCTTCGGACTCTTGCTCGCCTTCTGCGAGGAGCCCGTGTCCGCGGGAGCAGGATCGAATCTTCGCGGAGATGTCGCTTGGAGCGGCCGAGGGCGCGTCCTTGAGCAGCTTGTTTCGAAGGACCGTTGGCGGTTGGGTGTCGTCGGGCTTTCTGCGCAGCCTCAACGGCGCAACCCACCGGCCACAATCAGCGACCCACTCATTGAGGCCGCTGTCGTCGCCGCGCACGCGAAGCTTCGCGACGCGTCGGCTTCCATCGGCCGCCTCCTTCCCGCGGCCCGAAAGGTGCGAGGCGAGCACGTCGGCTCCGACCTGGCGGCCCGGCTCCTCCACGGCGCGGCTGAAGACTGCGAAGAGCAGGTGGGCTCAAATCCCACGCCATGTCCTGTCATTGCTCGCGTCGCGTCAAGGCTGGAAACGTTTGGAAAATTCGAGTCGCGAAGCGCACAGCGTATGCCGTCTCTTTGGGGCACGCATTATTTCACTCCGGTGGCGCCAATGCATTCGTATGCTTCCTCAACCACATTGCTGGCGTCGCCAAAGTGGTGGCGCCGCCACAGTGGCGGTGGCGGTGGCGGAAGGGGCTAAGTTGAGTCGCTCTTGCCGGTCTGACACTTGGGGCCCTTTCGCGGTGCGGCGCACAGCTCAAGAAGCGTGCACTTTCAGAGACTATTAAACTTTTTGTGATATTCCCTGAGATTCACAATTTTCCGCACGCGTCGCCTCTCTCTTCCTCTGCACGCTTCTCACTCGGAGTGAGTCACTCCCACTCACACTTTTTGTGGTGATCAGATGTCAGACGCCGCCGACAACCTCGAGCTCGCCCGAGGTCTCCTCGCCGAGGGCCTCGTCCAGCCGCGCAACCCCAACTTCCGCCAGTCAGCCGCCAGCCTACTGCTGACGTCAGCCCTGCATCAGCTGACGTCAGCACATGTTCTTGCCACCCACTGCAAGGACGCTCTGAGGGAGATGGGCGCACACACGGTGGCAGTGGAAGGCATCGCCCGCTTGCATGCGGCCGTGGAGGAAGCGGACCCTGTAAGCCCCGCCAGCCCTTACCCTGACCCTCCCCATGGCATGGGCCATGCCATGGCGGCCATGTGGCATGGCGGCCATCCCATGGCCCATGCGGCATGGGCCATGGCATGGCCTTCGTGCCATGGCCCAAATGGCATAGGTCATGCCATTCTTTGCCTTGCAATACCATGCCCTTTCATGCATGCCTTCCATGCCATGCCATGCTATTCTGTACCATGCCATGGTATTCCGTGCCATGTGATATCATGTGGTGCCATGCGATGCCATGCACTGCCATGCATGGAATTCCATGCCATGTCATGCAATTCGATGCCATTTTATGCAATGTTGTGCGATATGATGCAAGAAGATGCAATATGATGACATAAAATGTGGTGATATTCGACAAGGTGCGATGCAATGTGGTGTGGTGCCATGTGGTACCACGAAATGCCATGACACAACATCCCATGCCATTCCATGCCATGCCATCCCATGCCATGCCATTCCATGCCATGCCATTCCATGCGATGCGACGCTATATGCTGCGATGCCATGAGATGAGATGAGATGTCATGCAATGCCATTCCATGCATTTCTATGACATGCAATGCAATGCCATGCCATGCGATTTCATGTCATACCATTCCATGCCATTCCATACAATTCCATGCCATAAAATGCCATACAATGTGAATCAAAGCATTGCAATGCCATGCCATGCGATGTCATGTCACACCATTCCATGCCATGCCATGTGATGTCATGTGGTGCCGTGCGGGTGCATTGGATCCCATGCCATGCCAGATTGTGCCGTGTGCTGCCCTGCATATCCATGCAGTGCCAGGCTATGCCATACCATGCCTTTGGATGATCCGCTATGCGATATGATGTGATGCAATGACATGGCATGCCATAACATGACATAGGATGGAAGTCCGAGATTCATGCTCCACTATGTCATGCTTCCCCATACCCAGGTCTCCCTCGCTCCTTCCCTCAAAATAAAAGAAACTTTCTTCCGACTACACTACTCTTGCTCACCTTGACAAACCAAAATGAACTCAATTCATTCTTTTCTGTTTGCAGGCACCTATACTGCTCTCCCTACTGCGTCGTGTGGACGACTTGCTGCGCCAGCAACCGGAAAGCAGCGAAGAGCATGAGCAGCAGCAGGTGCCCCACCGTGTCCTCGATGACGAAGACAGTGACAGTGACGATGAGGATGGAGATGGTGGCAGCAGCAGCGGTGCAATCACTCGGCCTACCATTCCCACACCTGCCGGCTTCATGGCGCACGTTGTGGTGGATCAGAGGGGGAGAGGAAACTACACCTCCATCAAGGTAAACGCTCAAACCCTCACGATCTAATTTCCCATCCATTTTCATTTCTTTTCTATATCTATTTATTTTTCTCTACCTTTTTGAGATGTCTCAAGTCTCCGTTGTGTGCGCCGTCAGTCTTATCCCTATCAGAAATCTGTTTCCCTTTCTTTATTTCCAAAAGGTGGGAGTGATGGTACCTCCTCTGCCTCCTGTGTTTTGCAAAATGTTTTCACATTCATGGATGCTCAGCGATATGTTCAAACACATTTCATTCCTTTGCTGAAAATTCACTTCATTCCTACCTCCTCTGCCTCCCATCTTCCCTCGCAGGCGGCAGTGGACGATGCACCCAACGGAAAGGAAGGCTCACCCTACGTGATCTACATCCACGCTGGAGTGTACAAAGAGAAGGTGGAGATCAAGAAAGCCTACGTCACCGTCGTCGGCGATGGTGCTGACCACACCATCGTCACCGGCAGCGACAGCGTTGCTGGCGGCTCTACCACCTTCAAGTCTGCAACATTTGGTGAGCCCATGTCCCCATTGTTCTAGCCGTGAACGAGGACATGCACATTTACGAAAGCGCGGATGCAAGAGCAGCTGCAGATCAGCATGAGGGTGAACCTGAATGTCTTTGTAATCTTCCATGCATTCCCCATCACATCCAGGATGCACATGCAAATTCACCTGTGCATGTGATTGCATGTCTTGTGCCTAACAACTTCCTCTTCTTTGGTGTGGGACGTTCTTGGGGGACCGGGGGACTATCTGTTGTCCACATGCCATGGATTCATTGCATGATTGCATGCAGCCGCGACAAAGCAGGGATTCACAGCCATCGGCATTCGCTTTCAAAACACGGCACAAGAGAGTCAGGCGGTGGCCCTCCGCATCGGCGGCGACATGGCTATCATCCGCAACTGCGACATCTATGGTTTCCAGGTCAGTCCTCATATGCAAGTTGCAGACAATTGGAAAAAAACATCCAATGCCTTCAAAACTGCAATGTCCATTGAGCTCCATGTGATGACGTCAGCAACATTCCATGTGATGATGTCATCAACATACCATGTGATGATTTCAGCAACATTCCATGTGATGATGTCAGCAACATTCCATGTGATGATGTCAGCAACATTCCATGTGATGATGTCAGCAACATTCCATGTGATGATGTCAGCAACATCCTATGTGATGATGTCAGCAACATTCCATGTGATGATGTCAGCAACATTCCATGCGATGATGTCAGCGACATTCCGCCATTGCTACGACAGCAGATTGTGAACATACAGCAAAACGTTAAGACGTCTCAATCCACACATCTTCCCATCTATCATTCTTTGTGGCTATGCACAGGACTCGCTGTACGCGCACAACGGCCGCCAGTACTACTACAAGTGCAGGATCAGAGGCACAGTGGACTTCATCTTCGGCAAAGCAGCCGCCGTCTTTGACCAATGCGAAGCGCTCCTCCTGCAAAGGCCCAACGGCTTGGAGGCGGTGGTGATGGCGTCGGGGCGCGACGACCCAGCCATGCCGACTGGTCTTGTGTTTGTCAACGGTCAGATCAAGGGCAACGGCCCACCGTCAGCACGCTATGGGTTTCTGGGAAGGCCGTGGAAGCCCTACTCTAGGGAGGTGTACATCGACAACCACATGACTCAGGTGCAAATGGCTCACACATCACAACCCGCACATCCCCTCTTCTCCTTTCGTGGCATCAGTGCTCCAACAAAGCCTCCATGCAGAAAGGCGTTATGCTCTGCAAATTCTTCTTACAAATGTTTTGCCAAAACATCCAATGCAAAATCCGGCATGCTCTGCAAAGTCTTTCTCTCCTTTGTTAACGACATTCCATGCACCATGCACTAAGCTGCATTCACTCCTCTGATATGAGCTCCTTCTTTGAAAATGAGTCGTGAAATTCTTCTGAAAAACACTCTGTGTCAACGTCCAACGGCTGCAAAAGGTGGAGCCAATTTGGCGATCACAGCACTTGCGTGCACACCAGCAACTCTGACCTCAAACCATGTTTCCTCCTCCCCAATGCCTCCTGATTCCCCTCCCCTTCTCCCTTCTCCCACCAAATTTTCCCTCCTGGCCATGTTTCAGGTGATTCATCCAGAGGGGTGGATGACATGGGGAGGCTCCAACTGGGACAACCATCCATACTACGCCGAGTGGAACTCGAAAGGTCCGGGAGCAAATCCCCACGGACGCGCAAGCTTTGCCACCCCGGGCACGCGGGTGCAAAGAGCCGAAGCCACAGCGTTTCTGCCGCAGTCATTGCTCCATTTGGCTTCCTGGCTGGGAGCGCCTCCCTTGGTCGTTCCCGTTCTGCCTTTCGCAAAGGCGGTGTGATAAAGCGTGCGATTGAGGAAGGACTGGGAGGGGTGGAAAGGAAGGACTAGGAGAATGGTGGAAACTTCACATGGTTTCTGAACACGTGGAAAGAGAGGTGTGCCTAATAGAGCATGAACTTCACATGCTGAGATGGGTCTACTTTGATGGGGACCATTTCAAAGGGGGACTACTTGTCCCTCAGGAGCCAGTGAGGGCTCATCTGGAGCCACCTCTACCACTTTCTTCAAGGAGTGTTTTTCGTCTTCTCTGATGGGAAATGGATGGGAAAGGTAGAACTGGGTGTCTCCCTTACATGAGAGTGCACAGACATTTCTGTGCAGTTTTGTGGGTATATGTAACAAATTCCTCCCCTGTAACAGTGATGGACGATTTTTCTTTCCAAGTTTTTGGTTTCTGCATTTCTGTGTCTTGTTCCCCTGCCTCTCTCTCTCTCTCTCTCTCTCTCTCTCTCT
>SZWC01000762.1:225375-238909 GCA_023375785.1 Penium margaritaceum | reverse complement strand
TGTGTGTGTGTGTGTGTGCACGTGTGCGCACACACACGCGCGTGGACGCGCGCACGTGTGGGTGTGGAGGGGCGGATGCATGAATATGACTTTGTATGTTGTAGGTGCAGACAAAGGCTTTGCAATCGCAGGCACAGGCTGTGCAAGCATAGGCGTAAACTTTGTATACAGAGGCGCAGGCTTTGTAGGCACAAGCACAAGCTTTGTAGACACTGGAAAAGGCTTTGTAGACACGGGTGCAGATTTTGTGAGCACACATGCAGGCTTTGTAGGCGCAAGCGTAATCTTTATACGCACAGGTGCAGGCTTTGTATGCGCAGGCACATGCTTTGCAATCGCAAGCGCAGACTTTGAAAGCAGAGGCACAAGCTTTGTAGGCTCAGGAGTAGGCTTTGTAGGAGCTGGCGCAGGCGCAGGCTTCGTAGGCACATGTGCAGGCCTTGTTGGCGTGGGTGCAGTTTGTCTAGGCGCAGGCGCAAGCTTTCCAGGCACAAGCTTTCCAGGCGCAGGCTTTCCAGGCGCAAGCTTTGCAGGCGCAAGCTTTCCAGGTGCAAGCTTTGCAGGCGCAAGCTTTCCAGGCGCAGGCTTTCCAGGTGCAAGCTTTCCAGGCACAAGATTTCCAGGCGCAAGCTTTCCAGGTGCAAGCTTTCCAGGCGCAAGCTTTCCAGGTGCAAGCTTTGCAGGCGCAAGCTTTCCAGGCGCAGGCTTTCCAGGTGCAAGCTTTCCAGGCACAAGATTTCCAGGCGCAAGCTTTCCAGGTGCAAGCTTTCCAGGCGCAAGATTTCCAGGCGCAAGCTTTCCAGGCGCAAGCTTTCCAGGCGCAAGCTTTCCAGGCGCAAGCTTTCCAGGTGCAAGCTTTCCAGGCGCAAGATTTCCAGGCGCAAGCTTTCCAGGCGCAAGCTTTCCAGGCGCAAGCTTTCCAGGCGCAAGCTTTCCAGGCTCAAGCTTTCCAGGCGCAAATTTTCCAGGTGCAAGCTTTCCAGGCGCAAGATTTCCAGGTGCAAGCTTTCCAGGCGCAAGCTTTCCAGGCGCAAGCTTTCCAGGCGCAAGCTTTCCAGGCGCAAGCTTTGCAGGCGCAGGCTTTCCAGGCGCAAGCTTTGCAGGCGCAAGCTTTGCAGGCGCAAGCTTTCCAGGCACAAGCTTTCCAGGCGCAGGCTTTCCAGGCGCAAGCTTTCCAGGCGCAAGCTTTCCAGGCGCAAGCTTTCCAGGCGCAAGCTTTCCAGGCGCAAGCTTTCCAGGTGCAAGCTTTCCAGGTGCAAGATTTCCAGGCGCAAGCTTTCCAGGTGCAAGCATTCCAGGCGCAAGCTTTCAAGGCGCAAGCTTTCCAGGCGCAAGCTTTCCAGGCGCAAGCTTTCCAGGCGCAAGCTTTCCAGGCGCAAGCTTTCCAGACGCAAGCTTTCCAGGCGCAAGCTTTCCAGGCGCAAGCTTTCCAGGTGCAAGCTTTCCAGGTGCAAGATTTCCAGGCGCAAGCTTTCCAGGTGCAAGCTTTCCAGGCGCAAGATTTCCAGGCGCAAGCTTTCCAGGCGCAAGCTTTCCAGGCGCAAGCTTTCCAGGCGCAAGCTTTCCAGGCGCAAGCTTTCCAGGCGCAAGCTTTCCAGGCGCAAGCTTTCCAGGCGCAAGCTTTGCAGGCGCAAGCTTTCCAGGCGCAAGCTTTGCAGGCGCAAGCTTTGCAGGCGCAGGCGCAGGCTTGCTAGGCACAGGCACAGGCATTTCAGGCACAGGCGCACCATTTGTAGGCAAAGGCGGAGGCTTTTTGGGTGCAGGAGCACCCTTTGTAGCCACAGGCACGTGCTTTTGTAGGCACATACAAAGGCTTCGTTGGTGCAGTCACGGGATTTGTAGGCACAGGCGTGAGATTTATAGGTGTAGGCGCAAGCTTTGTAGGCACAGGCATAGGCATTGTAAGAGAAGGAGAAGGCTTTGTAGACACAGCCTCGGGCTCCGTAGGCGCATGCGCCGGCTTTCTATGCACAACAACAGACTTTATAGGTACGTGCGCAGGCTTTGTAGGCATAGAAGCAGGATTCGTAGGTGCAGTTGCAGTCTTTGTAGGCGCACAAACAGGCTTTGTCGGCACAGGTGCAGGCTTTGAACACGCAGGCACAGGCTTTGTAGGTTCAGGCGCAGACTTTGTAGGTGCAAGAGCAGGCTTTGCACTTGTAAGCACAGGCTTTGTCGGCTCAGGTGCAAGCTTTGTAGGTGCAGGTGAAGGCTTTGTAGGCTTTGTTGCAGACATTGTAGCCATTGTAGGCATTGTAGGCATTGTAGGCATTGTAGGCATTGTAGCCATTGTAGCCATTGTAGCCATTGTAGGCATTGTAGCCATTGTAGGCATTGTAGCCATTGTAGGCACTGTAGGCATTGTAGGCATTGTAGGCATTGTAGGCATTGTAGGCATTGTAGCCATTGTAGGCATTGTAGGCATTGTAGGCATTGTAGACATTGTAGGCATTGTAGGCATTGTAGGCATTGTAGGAATTGTAGGCATTGTAGCCATGGTAGGCATTGTAGACATTGTAGCCATTGTAGGCATTGTAGGCATTGTAGGCATTGTAAGCATTGCAGGCATTGTAGGCATTGTAGGCATTGTAGGAATTGTAGGCATTGTAGGCATTGTAGGCATTGTAGCCATTGTAGGCATTGTAGGCATTGTAGGCATTGTAGGCATTGTAGGCATTGTAGCCATTGTAGCCATTGTAGCCATTGTAGCCATTGTAGGCATTGTAGGCATTGTAGGCATTGTAGGCATTGTAGGCATTGTAGGCATTGTAGGCATTGTAGGCATTGTAGGCATTGTAAGCATTGTAGGCATTGTAGGCATTGTAGGCATTGTAGGCATTGTAGGCATTGCAGGCATTGTAGGCATTGTAGGCACATGCGCAAGCTTTGTAGGTGCAGGTGCTGGGTTTATAGGCACAGGCACCGACTTTGTTGAAGAAGGCGAAGGCTTTGTAGGTGCAGGTGCTGGGTTTATAGGCACAGGCACCGACTTTGTTGAAGAAGGCGAAGGCTTTGTAGGTGCAGGTGCTGGGTTTATAGGCACAGGCACCGACTTTGTTGAAGAAGGCGAAGGCTTTGTAGGTGCTGGCGCATGCTTTCCAAACACAGACGAAGGGTTTGTAGGCAAAAGCTCAGCCTTCTCAAATGCAGGTGCAAGCTTTGTTGGTGTGGGCATAGGCTTTGTATACGCAGGCTTAAGCTTTGTGGACGCAGGGGCAGGTGCAGGCTTTGTATGTGGAGGCAAAGGAATTGTACGCGCAGGAACAAGCATTGTAGGCACAATCACAGGAATTCTAAGGGCAGACACAGGCTTTGTACGAGCAAGCGCTGACTTTGTAGGCACAGGCTTTGTACGCACAAGTACAGGCTTTGTACGCAGGCAGAGGCTTTGAAGGCGAGGACACAGGCTTTGTAGGCGTGGGCGCAGAATTTTTAGGCGTGAGCGCATGATTTTTAGGGGCAGATGCAGGCTTTGCAGGTGGAGGTGGAGGCTTTGTAGGTGCAAGCACAGGTTTTTTCGTCACAGACACGAGCTTTGTAGGCACAGGCATACGCTTTTTGGTGCAAGATTTTAGGCGCACACACTGTCTTAGTAGGTGCAAGAGCACGATTTATAGGTGTAGATGCAGGATGTCTAGACGCAGGTGCAAGGTTTGTAGACCCAGGTGAAGTCTTTATTGACGCATGCCCAAGCTTTTAATTGCTCAGGCACAGGCTTTGTACTTAACAGGCGCAAGCTTTGTGGACGCACGTGTAGGCCTTGTAGGCGCATGCACAGGCTTTCTAGGTGCAGGTGCAAGCTTTCTAGGCACAGGTGCAGGCTTGTTAGGCAAAGGCACAGGATTTCTAGGCACAAGCACATGCTTTATAGGAGTTCGCGTGGGCTTTGTAGGAGCAGGTGAGGATGTTATGGGTGGAGGCGCAGGCTTTGTAGCCGCAGGCGCAGGCGCAGGCGCAGGCTATTTAGAGAGAGGGGCAGGCTTTGTTGGCATAGCCTCAGGCTCCGTAGGCACAAGTGCAGGCATCTTAGGCACAAGTGCAGGCATCTTAGGCACAAGTGCAGGCATCTTAGGCACAAGTGCAGGCATCTTAGGCACAAGTGCAGGCATCATAGGCACAAGTGCAGGCATCTTAGGCACAAGTGCAGGCATCTTAGGCACAAGTGCAGGCATCTTAGGCACAAGTGCAGGCATCTTAGGCACAAGTGCAGGCATCTTAGGCACAAGTGCAGGCATCATAGGCACAAGTGCAGGCATCTTAGGCACAAGTGCAGGCATCTTAGGCACAAGTGCAGGCATCTTAGGCACAAGTGCAGGCATCTTAGGCACAAGTGCAGGCATCTAAGGCACAAGTGCAGGCATCTTAGGCACAAGTGCAGGCATCTTAGGCACAAGTGCAGGCATCTTAGGCACAAGTGCAGGCATCTTAGGCACAAGTGCAGGTTTCGTATGTACTGGCGTAGGCTTCACAGGTGTAAGCGCAAGATATGTAGGCGAAGGCGCAGGCATTGCAGGCACAAGGTCGGGCTTTGTAGGCTTTTGTAGGTGAAGGCGCAAGCTTTCTAGGCACAGGCACATGCTTTGAAGGCACAAGTGCATGCTTTGTAGGTGCAGGCACTGGCTTTGTACGCACAAGTGCCAGCTTTGTAGACTTAGGTGCAGGCTTTGTAGGCGCAAGTGCCAGCTTTCTAGGCTGAGGTTCAGGCTTTGTAGCCGCAGGCGCAAGCTTTGTAAGTGCAAGTGATGGCTTTGTAGACACGGGTACCGACTTTGTAGGCGCAAGCGCACGTTCCGTAAGCGTAGATGCATGCTTTGTAGGCACAGACACAAAATTTACAGGCGCAGGCACATGCTTTCTAGGTGCAGGCGCATGCCTTTTGGACGTAAGCAAAGGCTTTGTATGTGCAGGCAAGCTTTGTAGGCAAACATGCATGTTTTATAGGTACAAGCACAGGCTTCACAGGGGCAAGCACAAGCTTAATAGACACAGGCGCATGCTTTTTCCATGCAAGAAATGGCTTTTGAGGTGCATGCACAGGCTTTATAGGCGCAGGCCCAAGCTTTATAGGCCGAGATTCAGGCTTTGAACGTGCAGGCATGAGCTTCGTAGGTACATGTGTAGGCTTTCTAAGTGCAGGCCCAGACATTGTAGGCACAGGCGCAAGCTTTGTAGGCACAGGCCAAGGCTTTATGAGCACAGGTTCAGGCCTTGTAGGCATAGGCGCAGGCTTTGTAGGCGCAAGCCCAGGTTATGTAGGCGCAGGCGGAGGATTTGCAGGCTCAGGCGAAGGCTTTGCGAGTCGCAAATGCAGGCTTCTTAGGTGCGGACAAAGGCATTGTAGGCGCGTGTGCAGCCTTCGAAAGCGCACCCAAAGGCACTGTATTTGCAGGCACAGGGTTTGTTGATGCAGGCATAGGCTTTGTAGGTTTAAGTGCAGGCTTTGTAGACATAGGCATAGGCTTTGTAGGCGCAAGTGCCAGCTTTGTAGGTGCAGGTGCCAGCATTGTAGGCACAAGCCCCGGCTTTGTAGGTGCAGGTGGCAGCTTTGTACACGCAAGTGTCAATTTTTTAGGCGCTAGTGCCAGATTTCTAGGCTCATGTGTCGGCTCTGTAAGTGCAGGCGCCAACTTTGCCTGCTTAAGCGAAAGCTTTGTAGGTGCAGGTGTATGCTTTGTAAAAACAAACATACGCTTTGTAGGCACTCGCGAACTCTTTTTGGGGATGGAGCGCAGGCTTTGTAGGTAAAAGATCACTCTTTGTAGGTTCAGAAGTATGCTTTGTAGGCGCAAGTGCAACCTTTGTCAAAACGGGCCCAGCTTTGTAGGTGCAGATGCATGCTTTCTAGGCCCCGGAACAGGCTTCGTAGGTGCAAGCACAGGCTTTGTAGGAGCAGGTGCACACATTGTAGGTGCCGGCACAGGCTTTGTGGGCACAAGCAAAGGCATTGTAAGTGGACGAGCATGCTTTGTAGGCATAGGCAAAGAATTTATAGGTGCAAACACAGGATTTTTATGTGCAAGCACGGGCTTTGTTTATGTAGATGCAGGCTTTGTTTGCGTACGCACATGCTTTCTAGGTGCCGATGTAGGTTTTAAAGGCGCAGGCACTGGCTTTGTTTTAAGTGCAGGCGCAAGCGTAGGCTTTGTAGTCAAAGGCGTACACTCTGTAAGTGCCAATGCTGTTTTGTTAGCACAGGCGCCTGCATTATAGGCGGAGCACAAGCTTTGTAGGTGCAGGCACATGTTTTGTAAGCGGGGGTGCTTGCTTAATAGGTCAATGCGCTGGCTTTGTAGGTGTAGAAACAGGCTTTGTAGGCTCTGGAACATGCTTTGTAGGCATAGAGGCAGGCTTTGTAGGTGCAAGCGCAAGCTTTGTGGATGCAAGCCCAGCATTTGTATGCGCAAGCGCAGGCTTTGAAGATGCAAGCGCAGGCTTCATAAGCACAGGGGTAGCCTTTTTATGCGCAGGTGCATGCGTTGTGGACACAGGCACCGGCTTTGTGGGCGCAGGTGCAGGTTTTCTAGGCTTTGTATGTGCACGTGCTGGCTTTGTAGGTTCAGGTGCAGAACATTTATGTGGATGC
Organism: Penium margaritaceum; assembly: GCA_023375785.1. NCBI lineage: Eukaryota > Viridiplantae > Streptophyta > Zygnematophyceae > Desmidiales > Peniaceae > Penium > Penium margaritaceum. Next base: position 232,326 of record SZWC01000762.1, on the reverse strand, counting down.
GCAGGCTTTGTAGGCACATGCACATGCTTTATACGCACACGCAAAGGCTATCCAAGTGCAGGCGAAGGCTCTATAGGCGCAGGCACATGCTTTGCAGGCGCATGCACAGGCTTTTTGGGCACATGAGCAGGCTTTGAAGGTACAGCCTTAGGCTTTGTAGGTTCACGCACATGCTTTGTAGGTGCATGCGCGGGCTTTGTAGATATAGGCGCAGGCTTTGTAGGCACAGGCAAAAGCTTTGTAGGTGTATGCAATGGCTTTTTAGGCCCAAGTGCATGCTTTGTACACACATGCACATGCTTTGTATGCGTAGATACAGACTTTGTAGGTGTAGGAGAAGGCTTTGTAGGCGCAGTTACAGGCTTTCAAGGCTCATGTGAAGGCTTTGTAGCACAGGCACAGGTGTTATAGGTGTAGGCGCAGGCTTTGCAGGTGCAAGCACAAGCTTTATAGGCGCAGGCGCAGGCTCTGTAAGTGCATGTGCAAGCTTTGTAGACATAGGTACAGGCTTTGAAGGCACATCTGCAGGCTTTTTACGCATATGCGCAGGCTTCGTACGCGCAGACATAGGCTCAAAAGGCGCAGGCACATGCTTTGTACACACAGGTTCACACTTTGTATGCGTGGGCGTAGGCATTCTACAAATATGCGCATGTTTTGTGGGCCCGAGTTCAGGTGCATGCATTGTAATTCATTGAAGGCACAGACTTGTTAGACGTAGGCACACCCATTGTATGCATGTGCGCAGGCTTCCTAGGCATATGGACAGGCTTTCTACACGTAGGCACATACTTTGGAGGCAAAGGTGCACGCACAAGCTTTGAAGGCCCAGTCGAAGGCTTTGTAGGCACAGGTGCAAGATTGTAGGCTTAGGCGTAGGCTTTTTAGGTGGAGGCACATGCTTTGTAGATATATGAAAAGACAATGTAGGGAAAGGTACATTCTTTGTAGCCAAAGGTGTAGGATTTTTTAACGCGAGCACATGCTTTGTAGTTGTCGACGCACGCTTTGTGTCACAGGTGCAAGCTTGTAAGCGCAAGCGATGGCTTTGTAGGCATAGCTGCTGCCTTTGTAGGTACTAGAGGAGGCTTCTCAGGTGATGGTCCATACATTGAAAACAGAGTCGCAGGTTTTGTAGGCATAGACACAGGCTTTGTAGTGCAGGCGCAAGCTTTGTAGGCGTAAGGGAAGGCTTTGTAAGGGCAGGCATAGGCTTCTTAGGTGTAGGCGCAAGCTTGGACATCAGCATAAATTTTTAGGCGCAAAGCTTTATAGGCGTAGGCGTATGCTTTCTAGGCGCAGGTGTAGACCTTGTAAGTGCATGTACAAGCTTTGTAGACGCAGGTGCAAGCTTTGTACATTCAGGCGTAGGCCTTGTAGCCACAGGCTCAAGCTTTGTAGGCACAGGAGAAATATTTCTAAGCGCAGGGGCAGACTTTTTACACGTAGGTGCAGGCTCTTTAGCCTAGAGAAAACCCAGGGGCTTTGGACGAAACAGGTGCAAAATTAGAAGGCTGGAAATTTTAGTCGAATATAAGAGTCACTTAATCCAGTTCAAAAAAATTGTCCAATGTAAGGGGCAGTAAGCGATCGATAAACAGACGAAAATCGGTTTTCCCTCCATACCTATTGGAAGACGCACTCGATTTTTTGGAGTGAATCAAGTGCCCATGTTGCTCTGAAGAAAAAAATTATACATTGTTTCCTTCTATGCCTTCACCTACAACCTTTGGTGTCCAGAATCTACGCCATGTTCACCTCCCTCTTCCTTGAAATCATCCCTTCCACTTTGGAGATGGTGATTAGACCCTTGAAACCAAGAAAATTAGTTTCTTTTGGTTAATTCTCCGTGCCTCAGTCTTTGAACTTATCTTGTGGGAGAGGTGGGCAGACTTGAGGTCTTCCCCCAAAGATAAGATAATTGAACCATTTCCAACCGCCTTCCAAAAAACGATTTGGGTATTTTCCACCCTTCTCTCGCGAAAAAAATCCAAAAGTGTCCACTCGCTGAGTTCAGGGATGTAGCAAAACGGGTAAGGCCAAGTTGACAACCATCGAGGAGTACTTTGTCGACACACTTTACACAAAATACCTCCCCTTCGACAAATCCTGTTTTTTATGTAGCCCTCAATTCATTTTTTGGTGGAATCACCATGGCATCTCACGTCTGCATAACATGAACTTTTGGGCATGCTGTGTTCAACCCCCGGGGTTTCTTGGTTCTGAGGTAACCCCCCCCCCCCCCCCCCCCCCCCCCCCCCCCCCCCCCCCCCTCTCCCTGCCTCAGTTTATCACAGACATAATTTTAAGCAGAAAAGTCATGTATGATTCTGTTCATCAGTCAATTCTCGCTCCTCACAGGGCGAATGGGGTTTCGCCACTTGGTTAGCACCTTCGACCTGGCCAGCCAGCCAACCTGTGTTTCTTGTCGTTTCGTTTCCGCTGTGAGCATGTGTCGGTGAAGCACGATCTTGATAGAATCTCTAAAACGTTTTCCCCCTTGACGAGGATTGCCATTACAGGGAGAGATGCCAGTTTACACCGCCGTATTAAAATTATATTTAAACTTCACACAATTTCGACGGATGCAATGATTGTAATGACAATCGTATCGTCGTTCGAAGGAGCGGGACGGCCCACAATCGCTGAAAATGAGGGGGATGCTTGACGACAGTTCTTTGTGAGGCGTGCGAGGAGATTGGGGGATTCTTCCCACAGTTGGCACGAAGGATTTTAGCACGTTCAGAAGTTAGATACGATACTGCTAGCCGGCCACAGGTGCAATAAAGACTCTAAAATTTCACTTGATCCTTTTTTAAATTAAACAAAAGATGTTTGCTCCTGTTTCCGGTCGCCAGTGGTGCGATGAGATTTGACCGTTTGAGGCCCACCGCCGACCCCAGTCCACGATAAAAGAAATTTGTAATCGGTACATTCCTAGCATCCAGGTTTCGAAAGAAAGCCGAAGCGCGCCCAGTCACCCACGCGGATGCTGACCTCCCCACAAATGGTGCCTTTCTGCCCAACCAAGGACATCCTTGGCCACGTCCACTTCAGCTTACCCTTCGAGCGTCAGAGCGCACTCTATTCGCGGACGCCAGCTGCCTTTGTTTCCTTAGCCAAGCCTACCACTACGGCATTCACCAACGATTGATGGCCCAGCACGACTTCACCGTCTGGTCTTCACGGCGGAAGGAGCTTCTTGGCTCGTGCAGCGGATCACCGCCCCAGCCGAATGGTGAGTTCATGACGCCTTCGAAGAAACCCTCAACAGCAGGCCGCTTCACCGACTTCGCTGAAGTCGCCGAATGTAGCCGGCGCGGCGACATTGCCACCGCTGCCGAGACGGCAACGCCGAAGCGCTCCGCGCTGCGCCAAGGTTTGGCATCGCTCTGGGCACCATCGCGCCGCAACGCCAGCATTCCGGCCTCGCAGGTGCCGCAGCGCCGGCAACAGCAGCAGCAGCAGCAGCAGGTGCCGTCACAGCCGCAACAGCAGCAGAAGCAGCAAAACCAACTGCAGCAGCCTCAGCAGCAGACGCAGCAGCAGCATCAGCAGCGTCAGCAGCAGCAGCAACAGCACCACCAGCAGCAGCAACAGCAGCATCAGGAGCAGGAGCAGCAGCAGCAGCAGCATCAACAACAGCAACATCAGCAGCAGCACCACCAGCAGCAGCAGCAGCAGCAACAGCATCAGCAGCAGCAACAGCAGCAGCATCATCAGCAGCAGCAGGAGCAGCGGCGGCGGCAGCAGCAGCAGCAGCAGGAGGAGCTGAAGCAGCAGCAGCAGCAGCAGCAGCAGACTCAGCAGCACCACCAGATGCAGCAGGGACAGCGACAGGACCACACGAAGCTGGAAGCCAATAGGGCGGGCAGGCGCTTGTCGCTGTCAGACCTTCCCAGACTGCAGATCGACCACGACGCACCGCCCCCAGGCTTTTCACACGAGCCTCGTACCCCAGCGCGGGGCCCCGAGACGCCTACCCCCCGCCAACCGCCGCCGCCTCAGCAACAACAGCAGCAGCAGCAGCAGCGATCGCCGTTGCTTGCGCAGCAAGGGCATCACCAGGAGCAGAAGCAGAAGCTCCAGCGTCAGCCGCAACTGGACCAGCATGCGCAGCAACAACTCCAGCAGCATCAGCGGAAGTCGCAGCAGCCGTATTGGCAGCCGCCACACCAGCAGCAGCAGCAGCAGTTGCAGCTTGAAAGCTCCGAAGGCTATGGACCGAGCACAAGGAGGCGTTCTATGTCAGAGATCACACCAGACATGGCGAGTGCCGCCTCAGGGCAATCTGTGACTTATTCAAGAAAGGAAAGTCTAGATCCAAGACCCTGCATGACACCAAGGGACCCCTGGGAGTGCATGCCCATGTCAGCCCGGGCCACGCCTCAGAGCGCAAAAAATCACTTTTCACCGTGCCATGTTCCCGCAAGCCCTCGTCCCCCCCACCAACACCTAAAATCCACAAACACTCCCTCACACCGCCGCTTCTGCTCAGACCCCCCTCCCTCCATGCACCGGCATGCCGACCACCAGCACCTCCATTCCCCTCTCTCCGAAGTTCTAGGAGAGTGCTCTGAGTTGGGAGGCCGGAGGTCGGCTCGCCTCAGCGCCAGTCCTTGCTCTTCCATCTCCCTTCCTCCCTCTGCGTCTCGTACTGCTGCCGACCTCCCAAAGTCGGTGTCAGACAGCCCGAAGCCGAGTCTGAAGATGTTGCCAGGGAATCGGCTACGCACACATTCCATCTCCGTCTCCGTCTCTATCTCTGTCCCCCAGCAGAAGGAATTCGACGTGCCCTCGCCAATGTCTGCCAGGGGATCCGGCTGCAAGCCAGGCAACTGGAACTCCTCTCCCTCTTCCGGCCGCCCTCTTCCTCTCCGCCACCCAAGGCATCAGCCCAGCAGAACCTCGTCTCTATCTTCCTCCTCTCCCTCCTCTCCTTCCTCCTCCCCTTCAACCCTGGCAACCGCCTCCCGCACTCCGCGCTCATGCCGCGAACCGGCGGTCAGCCCATCCCCACTTTCCTGCACATCCCACGCCAGTTCAGCCCATGCCTCGATCTTCAAAGCGCCATCGACGATATCATCGGCCACCATATCCTCATCATCCTTGTCATCCTCATCATCGTCGATGTCATCACCATCATCATCGTCATCACCATCGACATCTTCAGGCCGCAGGATCGGCACCTCGACTTCCAGCCTTCCAGCGATGGACGCAGATCAGGCCGCAATCATTGCCGAGGCAACAGCGGGAGTCGAGTTCAGGTCATGTCGAGGCAGGCCGGCTACTCCAGGCATGATGCTTCTGGATGCCAGCCTGTGCACAAGCTCCACTGTCTCGCAACGCAGACGCAGCATAGACGTCCCATTTCTGCGATAATGGATCTCCTACACATCTTGCATAATTCCATCTAGGTGATAATGATCTCCTAGACATCTTGCATAACTCCATCTAGGTGATAATGATCTCCTAGACATCTTGCATAACTCCATCTAGGTGATAATGATCTCCTAGACATCTTGCATAACTCCATCTAGGTGATAATGATCTCCTACACATCTTGCATAATTCCACTGACGCCTCAACACGCGTCTCGTTGTCTGCCGCTTGAGACGCACCAATGGATGTCACAACTCCAATCTTCTCTTTCCCATGAATTCAGCCATGAACGTCTTAAGTTGGAACCTCTCGTTTGGTGTTTTGCATTCGATTGCTGGACAAGTGAAGAGTCTCTCTTTAAGGTGTTTTGTCCTTGTCTACCAGCACCTTCCTTCTGACGCAATGTTGGCCTCTTGCTAGACAGAATCGGTTATCTCCTTTCCATCATATCAGGCAGGGCAAGAGGATGATAAGCCGCTAAAAATCATTGGAGTGAATCCTACCAAGACATTATATCTCTGCACTCATGAGTGAACTTTCTCTTGTAAATGGAGTTGGGAGAGAAGTCCTTCAGCATACATCATCGATGAATAATTCTACCACGATGTGCAATCTCACATGACCTGCTCTGGAGGAAGACATGGCTCGCGGTTTTTGGCTATGACATTCCTTGTTTCCTTACAGCGCTGATCCCTAGGTTTGCACCTTCGTACAGTTACATTGCCAATTCATTGCAAGGTAGACCATCCGACGCAAGTGCAGGACACCACTGTGGTGCTCCCACTGAAAGTTGGGCCTCCTCGCTCCCCGTAGGTGTCTAGGTGAATGGTCACCTAGATCTAGCTATGAGTCTAACAATCTTGCACGGAGGTCATTCTTCTCATGCTCACACCACCTGGTTGGTCCGAGATGCTAATTTCACATATATGCATTGGGTAGGAAAAGAAGTTGCTTCTTGGCACCATGTTTGACACTGTCAGGTGATGACAGCCTAACCACACACACCTGACCACACAGATGGACTGGAAATAGTATCTTGCTAACCCTGTGGGTAAATCAAAGGGGATAAGTGTTGTGAGTGCCGTCTCTGTACAGTTTACTGTGACCACTCGGCCGTGTCCATACTCGTGCAGATCCCTGAGGCAGGCGGCCCTGGTGACACCGGCGCGACGACAGGCGGCGGCCTACCCGTCTGGAGCTGACCGACTACTGTTCCAGAGCCCCAGATGTCACCGGGACTCCTTGCTGTGCCTTCTACGTCTTGCAGGCGCCTTTCGGCGGACTGGGCATGAGACCCATTTGCATGTTTTTGCATTATATACTCGCTGTCAGTCGATGGATGCATGCATGTGACCAGTCGTTGCGTGCGTCTTTTGATTCTGCACGTCTAGGTTCAGACGGCGCAGGATTCTGACATGTGTGCGTAGAGTTATGGCCAAAACAGTGGTTTTGGGCCGGTTTTAGGACAGTTCTTGGACTGCCGCGTGCGACACCCGCTGTGCGCCGCGGCAGGTACTTATGCCCTGGACCTGTCATTTGTCATTTCTCTCTGCATTTACTAAGCTATTG
>SZWC01000762.1:203663-220546 GCA_023375785.1 Penium margaritaceum | reverse complement strand
TCTGTACAGTTTACTGTGACCACTCGGCCGTGTCCATACTCGTGCAGATCCCTGAGGCAGGCGGCCCTGGTGACACCGGCGCGACGACAGGCGGCGGCCTACCCGTCTGGAGGTGACCGACCACTGCTCCAGAGCCCCAGATGTCACCGGGACTCCTTGCTGTGCCTTCTACGTCTTGCAGGCGCCTTTCGGCGGACTGGGCATGAGACCCATTTGCATGTTTTTGCATTATATACTCGCCGTCAGTCGATGGATGCATGCATGTGACCAGTCGTTGCGTGCGTCTTTTGATTCTGCACGTCTAGGTTCAGACGGCGCAGGATTCTGACATGTGTGCGTAGAGTTACGGCCAAAACAGTGGTTTTGGGCCGGTTTTAGGACAGATCTAGGACTGCCGCGTGCGACACTCGCTGTGCGCCGCGGCAGGTATTTATGCCCTGGACCTGTCATTTGTCATTCCTCTCTGCATTTACTAAGCTATTGAAGCTTATGAGACTTTGCGCGTCTCCCTAGCCTGATCCTTGCTGTTTCTTGCACCTGCCTGCTTGCTAGTGCATCAGCTGACTGGACAGTGTCGCCACGTCAGCAGCAGCAAGGCTAGGAAGCTTCCTAGCAGATTCTCAATAAGGTGTGAGGGAATCATGAGAGGGAGAGGCTATGGGAAAATACACATGCAGTCACGCCATGGATCAAGGTCAGTTGCTTCTGGTAAGCGAAGAACAACGGAGAGGATGCATGTCAAGTGTATTCATGCAGTTCACTAGGCCATCCACAAGAGACTTCTCACATGGGGTCTCGCAGCCACCCGCGGGGTCGAACCCGACCTATCGGAAAGAAAGAGGAAGCAATTTATCATGTTGTGGGTCAAGCACGGCAAAATGGCCCCAAGGGCTCAGCAACCCGGGTGTTACACAAGAATCACACACGCATGCATCACATGAATTATTCCATATCGGCCACGATCGTATACAACATGCATGTCAACCTCTCTAAATCTATTTCAGACCTTGGTGCCCAATTGCACACAAGTCAGGCAACATACGGCATGTCTAGATCAGAGCTCTCACTACAGTAAGTGGTTTGCCCACACTCTTGATTGACTATCATCCGAAGTCATGAGAAGGCAGTGACATTGGATTCATGGCGGCCCAAGACTAATCCGTCGTAACAGCGTCCCCGAACTCCATGTGTGGGTGAGTACTTGAGAGATCCCTGCCAAGGCGTGGACGTGGGTGTTGTCAAGAGGTCACTCGCAGAGCCACATATCGAATGCCAACACCCTCCTCCGGCTCACAGACGCACTGTGGATGGTGCATGCTACCATGTGGGAGAGAGTGCAAGAGAAAGTGTGTGGAACACAAAGGGAGGCGATACACCATGAAAGTGGGTCTCGCATGACACAAGAGAGTGAGAACACGAGTTACAGGAGGACGAAGTGCTCGTCGCACAAAACCTGGCAACGAGCGGGCGAGCAGCAAGCTCGCCCGCTCGCTGTCCACACCACGCCTGGAGCCAAACCATCTACCTTGTTTTTGTGGAATAACCCTGTGAGCAAGCTGTCCACTATTCTACGTCAGCATGTAGTTTGGAAGGAGCAACCCAGCTACAAACTCCTAGACAAGATCAATGGAAAATCCCATGTTAGTTACAGCTACACCAAAACTACTGCAGGCCGACGAATAATCAACCATTGTCCTACAGGCGATGGAGCCAGCGGCTGTGCCCCTCCAAAGTCAATCACCTGCATTAGTGTGATGAGTGTGCAGCAAGGCCAGAGGTCACAACGTGTCTGTGGTACATAAACCAACATTTCCCCATGACCCACAGCCGACGCACACACGCACAGACTCACAAGCACACATGAGAGTCACAAGATGTGACATATGACTATACACACACAAGAAGAGATTTCACATCCTGGAGCATCACTTGGACACAATGGACCAACAGCATGCAGATCTACCTTGAAGACATCACTGTTGAGTGCCTTTGTGAGGAAGTCAGCTCGATGCTGACGAGTGTCGACCCAAATGATCTGGAGATCACCTGTGGCCACCCTCTCATGCACAAATTGATGCTCCACATTGATGTGCTTCGTGCGTGTATTGCATGTCATCATGTTCAACAATGGCCTCAGTGCTCTCATCTTCACAACAAAGCATGATGCAACGGATGGGGACGCATTACTGTTGCAACAGACAACAGATCCAGACACTCTCACAGGTACCTGCGTCGAGAGCAACATACTCTGCCCCTCTCTCTCACTAGAGTTGCATGCCACACAGTCCAGCTTGCCACTCTTCCACAACACGGCAGTCCCACCAACGAGGAAGATGTAGCCCTTATGGCTGCGAGCATCAGTGTCATGGGCCCAGTCGCTGTCAACATATCCGTCAACCACCACTGATGGTTGTGCCCAGTAACAAAAGGCCAATCCGGGCAGTGGAGAGGACGTACCTCACAACACGCAAGGTGGCCTCCATGTGTCGTGCCCTAGGACACTGCGAGAATTGTGCCAAATTTTTCACAGAGAAAGCAACATCCGCCCTAGTTGTCGTCGTCGTCGTCGACGTCGTACATGAGTGACCCGATGGCACAAAGTAGTCCATCACATCGTCCACCTATCCTACCTTAGACACATCCAGTGTCCGCAACAATCTCAGTCCAGCTGTGGTCATGAGCGTCGATGCTGTGGGTGTGGATTCAAGCATGGAAGTAAAACGCTCACCCAGGCTAGGATGTACACGGCATGGTGGATGTGGAGAGTGCGATTAGAGCGATAACTCTCAAGTCCCATGCCCAAGACGACTCGAGAAGGTCGTACTTTTATCTTAAATGTGGTCTACACGAGTACTTTCACTGGCTTGACGACATCCTGGCTGGGCGATGCTATGAGTAAGTCGTCCACATAGACAAGGAAAGCAACAAACGGGACCAAACGCGGGTTGAAAAAGAGTGACAGATCAATCGTGTTGCGTCGATAACGGACTTTCTGAAGAGTGGATGTGATCTCTTGGTTCCAGTACCAAGGTGACTGTTGTAGACCACAGAGGGCCTTGCACAGTCGCCAAACTTGGTCCGTGCCATCAGAGAATCCGGTAGGCTACACCATGTAGGTCTCCTCAACCAACTGCCTGTGCAGGAACACATTGTTCACGTCCATTTGTTGCATCTCCTAGTCTTGGTGAGCCACAAGGATTAACAGTGCTCTGGCTATAGTGTATCGTCCGACTGGTGTAAATGTCAAAATCTATGCCTGGGACCTGGGATAACCCCTTTGCTCTGAGTCTCGCCTTGTACTTGTCGAGCGCATCATTGGGCTTGTACTTTCACCGAAAGACCCAGTGGGCATCGGTGGCCTTACGTCCCGGTGGTAGATTGTCTTGCTCCTACACAGCATGGCCATCAAGGGCATTCAACTCATCACGCATGGCAGCCTCCCACTGTTGAGCATCGGAGGCTTTGCACGTCTGATGCACCGTGGTTGGCTCAGGCGGTAAGGCCATGGTGGCCGACATTGCGTGAAACTCAGCGACGCTACTCAAGACAGCCATGTTCAAAACTCATGCATGTTCCGAGGCTAGCAGCATGTAGCCAAGGGCAGACTTAGGATGGACAACCCCGGTGGCCAAGCCTAGCATGTCGATGCCAGTGGGGAGGATAGGAGACTGCTCAGTGTCAAGATGAGGACGTGCATGGACCTTGGTGATGCTAGAGAATTGAGGGAGCATGCAAAGGCACCCACAGTAGAAAAAAGGGGAGACAAGAGAAGGAATCGAGGGGGCTATCTGAGGTGGATCAGTGACATGAATGGGAGAAGAGACATGTGAATCAGCCACAACCGGCGTGACGGGACTGGACGAGGCAAAAGAGGAAGGGACAAGGGAAGACGAAAAAATGTCTATGATAGGGGAGGATGATGTGGCAGACGAGCTGCTGGATGATGTGGACAGACTGGGCACATGAGCTGAAGATGATGATTGCAACAAGGGTGAGAGCCGCGACGCAGGAGGAGCAGGGACTACCAGGGCGGCAAGACCGACATCCCCCCGCAACCGAGCAAGAGGCAGAAGGAAGGAGGCTGGGAAAAGACGGCTGAGATCACAAAGGAAGACAAACTCAAAGAATACAGCATCACGAGACTCGACAACACGCTGACAGACAGAAGCGTCACGCCTTTGACTACACGGACACACCAAGGAAGGGGCACAGGCAGCCACGTGGATAAAGCTTGTTGTCACGCTGGTTCTCTAGGAGCCAGACAGACACAATGCTACCCCAGACCCGAGCGAGGCGAAGGTCAGCCCACTGGCCATGCCAACAGTCAAAAGGTGTGACGGTGCGAGGGAGAGGACCCTGTGGGACGCAATTCTAGACCAAGGTCATGTAGCACATGGCCTCAAAGGCAAAGAGCGGTGACAGGCCAATCTCAGATAGGAGTGTCTGAACACCGTCTGTGAAGATCCGACTCCAACGCTTGGAGACACCGTTCTATTAGGGTGAGTAGGGAGTGGAAGCCTCCAGACACATCTTGCGAGACTTGAGAAGAAGGGCAGTGGGTCCAAGGAACTCACCACCACGGTTGCTATGAAAGACACGCAAGGACCGTTGACCGGCACGCTCTGCCCGAACAAGCCAAGACTTAACGACTGAACAGACATTGGCCTTTTGACGAAGAGCAAATGCCCATCAAAAGCGGGAGAAGTCATCCGTCGCCACACGAAATAGCGACCAACGTCGCCCAGGAGGTCATGGGGTAAAGGGCCCATGACATCCACATGAAAACGATCAAGAGGATGAAGGGACTGAGACTCAAAGGAAGAAAAAGGTGAGCAATGCATCTTCCCTTGTGCGCAGTCGAGAAAATCAGCGGGACAAGGGAACGAAAAAATTGAGGGTGAGATCAATGGAAGGCTGGAGGCGGAGCATGCTGTGAACTACATCAGTGTGGATATGCCAAAGTGACGATGCAAGCGGTGCACAGGGTCACGCGAAAGAGAAGGGCCAACATGAGCAAGGGTGGTGCCAATCGTAGGGGCGGATGAGGCATGCAAGGGAACATAATAAATTTTATCATACTTCATACCACGCTAGACAGCACACCCAGATGGACCAAGAAAAACGGTGCCAACACCACGACTGCCAGTGAATTCCAAGCCTTGATCACCCAGAGGTAGATCCGATAGTAGGCTGAGCTCCAAGGACGGTAAGTACATAATGTCAGGCACCACTGGGACCAACAAAAGTGCACGACTTAAGCACCTTGGACGGGAAGCAACTGATCAGACCTGTTGTGAACGAAGCAAACAGTCCCGACGGGGCCCATCGGAACAAACGAGGAACAAATAGGCGTCATGTGATGGATGGCTCTCGAGTCAAGGACCCAAAAACCATGAGAAACCCGCACAAAGGGCAGGACACCAGAGGTGGCGACAGTACCAATGGTGGGCACAGACAAAACAGGCAACGCACAAACTCAGAGACAGCGAGGGAGAAAGACGGACTGTCACTGCTCAATCCACAAGACAGACCCATAGAAGGAGCCTAGGACGTGACCGGAGGGGTCCCCACAAAGGAAAGTGTTAGTCTAACAAACAAGACCCCTGGCCAGAGATGTGACACTCTCGCCTTCCCGATCGTGCACGCAAAGAAGCTGAAGGACAGACCATTCAAGATGGCACTCTCGATCACCGTCAATGGATGTGAATAGGGCCGGAGTATATGTGCTGGAGGAAGGACGGAACCACGGCAACATGGTATAGGAAGAGGAAGGGAATCCAACATACATAAGGGCACCATATGGATGAGGCCAACCTCAGGGGTACGGTGCAGAAGGTAAAGGAGGAGGCACCCCAGTGGTGGAGTAGGCCCTAGCGCAGATGAGAGCAGATGAGCGCCAGGCAACACCAGAGCTGGAGGTCGAGGATGCGGAGGAGGAGCCGTATGTGCGAGCCTAGTGAGTGTGCATCGTCCGGCCGAGGCGGAGATCATCCGGCGAGGTGGGACACACACGAGCACAGTGCTCTGTAGAGCCATAGTTGCACCAGAAAATCGCGCCAAGGACACGGGAGGAGGAGGTCATGCCCATCCCCTTGCCCTTGCCCTTCCCACGACCATGGGAGGCAAAGGTTGAGATAGGAGAGGACGATGTAGAAGAGAAAGAGGATGAGGAAGGGGAAACGTTCGGCGAAGAAGAGGAGGAAGTGGGCCGGCAGCAACGACAGCCACTACTGTGCGGTGAAGCCAGTTGTTTTGGAGGCTGGTCCACCAGGTTACGAGCCTCTCAACGGTGACGTCCCAGAGGGCACCAACTCCAGGCGGGGACTTTGGAGGCACTGGCTGGGAGGCAAGGCGGTGCAGATTATCCACCTTGGCATTGGGGAGAAGATCGGAAAGCTCAGGAATCAGCCCGTTGGCCATGGTGTGCAATGCAGACAGGTGGCATGGCACGGCCTCACTGAGCTCAAGAAGAAGCTCGAGCCCTTGAGCCCAATACGTATCAGCCGCTTTGTCCGTACGCATTACAAGAGTGTTGAACTTTACGATGAGCGCACTTTGGGCTGCCTCGCCAGTGATGGTGTTGCGACGCGCAGCCTGGTGTACACACTGACTGGGTCCGCTAGATACAAGACAACGAGATCAGCATTGTAGGTGCCGACATCATCGCATGGTGTACGCACCAACTAGGTCCATGTAGATCTCATCCTATGTCCCATGGAGGACCATGTTGTTCACCTTCATCTTATGGATTGTCCGGCCATGCTTAGCCACAATGCCCAAGAGCCCATGGGTCATGATTATGCACCCAACAATGGAAAAGGTTTCGGTGTATTCGACACCCTTGACCTACAAAAGTCCTTGGCTGTCAAGCAAGCATCATAGCGGTCTAGTGAGGCATCCGGCTTGACATTCTTACAGAAGACTCACTTGGATTGGATGGCCTTTCGTCCCCCGGCAGGAGTTCAACAAGCTCGTAGCCACCGTGCTTTTTAATGGTCTTGAGGTGATCCTCACACGCCCCATGGAAAGATCTTGGTGCCCCACTTGTCCTTTGTGACCCACAAATAGGCAAGGGATCTTTGGAGATGCGCAAAGTTGAGGTGAGCACTATGGCCAAACCAAAGCACATACAACGTGATATGGTCTGGTATGGGACTGTGCACGTTGTGGCTCTAGAAACACATCATGTAGGAAAAGCTCTCAAAATCACGTCCTTGGGGATGAATTTTGATCACCTGTTTTCCCCCCCACTAGTTCAACCTTTGGCCAGGCGTAATTTCCTCAATTCTTAACAAATGAACGCTGTTCTTTGGATATTTCACACGATTTTTCTTATTTTGTCTAAATCTACACTCTAATTCTATATTCAGGGATGAATCCATTATCAAAGCCATTATCACAGTCTAAATTTCAATGAAGAACGCAGTCTACGATATGCATGCTGAGTGTGGACTCTTGAATGTCACACTGAAGATGCATAGCACGGTTGCACCCTCCATTGACATTCACAAAGTGCCAATGACATTGATTATGGATTCATCCTTGAATATATAATGTAAGCTGAAACTTGAAACATGTAAGAATAACGTGTGAAATTGGCCCAATAACGGGGTCAATTTATCAAGAATCAAGGACGTTAGATCTGGCCAAAGGTTGGATGGATTGAGGGGAAAACATGTGACGGAGATTCATTCACAAGGACCAGGCTTGACTGTTGGAAGATGCAACGAGGCCAAACAGCATCGTACAGCATAGCTAGTCAGGGAGATCAACGATTTTTTAGGACTAAAAATCTCCGGTATGGCGCTCGGGTGTGTCATTACAAGATAGGGGGTTTGGGGTGGCCGTCACCGCTGTTAGTGGAACTACCAGAGGGAGATTACTGTGGTTCACGGAAATGATAGTATCTGGACTTTTCCTTTACAGAATGGTGCAATTCTTGGTGAGTTGGAAACATGGACATATGCACTATGTGATGCTTACACCATAATGCTCATCCCTAGTCTACATAGAACTACACACAGTCCGGTGAGCTCGGGTCACGTAGATTATGTCACTATTTTCATATTTTCCTGGATGTTGACACTAGAATAACAAGTGAGGTTTTATCTTAATTTTCCAAATGTGTTTCCGTGTTCCCCCAAGACAATTGTATGATTATGCATATGCTATAAGGTGTGTAACGGCCTCCATTTGGTCTCAATGCTGTTGTTTTGTGCGGACACCATCTGGTTGAGAATAGCACACTGTACTTGGCTTACACTTCGTAACACTGCAACCCTTGGCTCAGGGACATAATCCTCTGTGTAGAAACCTCTCTTTGTCAGTGCAGACCATCAAGAATCTTGTCTCTTTGGCAGATTCGTGTCGAAGGCCAATGATGCATGTCGGTGACAAGGCGGTAACTGGAGGACACGTTGAGGAAGAAGTTGTACCAGATGCAATGATAATTTTATCTGACACGTTCTTAATGGCCTTTGCACTTGAAGCATAAGACAAATTAGCAGCAGCTCTAGAATTGCAAAAGTTTCTTACCAACATGCAGACCAAGATGGACCTGTTGGAGAAGTAGAAGATACACTTAAACGATGAGCTCTAAAAGATTTTAGTGACAACAACATTGGTGGTTGCCACTTGACCTGAAGTTGTGGTGGGCATACCAAGCCCACCAAAGACAGAGTCGTTGGCACATCAAAAGGATAGGTTAGCTCCTCATGCTTGGATACTCAGACGAGAGCTATGCTTAGCCGACATCGACGATGCCAGTTTGGGAATCGTTGGATTTGTGGGCCAATGAGATGCGGTCCAATCCATGTGGCAGTGGAGTACCGATGGTCACTTGCATTATGGCTACGGACAAAATCTCAACCTTTCCGGCCCCAACATGTAGCGATAGAGATCCTATCATGAGGTAGCCGACCTCGTGGATGGAGTTCACATAGTCGTTCGTCAAGCAATTCATCGTAGGTGACATGAGAAACATCGTGCGTGCGAAGCTATGTCGACTTTCTTAAACTGGCACCGTTGCTAAGTACATCTATTAGTCTTGTGAGACTGTGGCCAATTACGGCTTTAATTATCACAAATGTGCTTTGCAATAGCAACAACCTTAAGGGCAATGTCCACGGTGTGATGGTGATGCATAACCTTAACAACGACCTCATTGTAGTAATAGATCGTAGTAATAAATTGGTTTGATGCGCAAGTACAACAGGCTCATACCAACAGCCAAAAAAAAATTGGTGGTCACTATGACATGAGGACCAAGAGTATTATAACATTACAAGTACTTTAATTGTGGCAAGCCAGGCCACATTGCGTGTGATTGCGAGAGTCGTACGAAGAAAAATTACAAGGTTTTGTAGTAATACAAGGGGGAGCAAGCCTCAAAGGAAGCAAAGAAGGCAATAAATGAAAAGGAAATGAGAAGAGCCAGGAGAATATGGCACTACTCTTGGCTAATCTCCATCCAAATTGCTACTTGGCCTTCCACCTGAAGACTTTACGATAAGTAAGGGGGATTTTAAGGTCAAGGCATGGGATTTGGGGTATGAGAAAGAGCAGTCCACACTTCTCTTTGAGTTGCAAAAGGTGTCAAGCAGAAGGTAGGAAGTCTACTGGATTATGGCACAAGATATATTTTTGTAATCACGAAGTGTGCTTAAAGTAGGGCCTTGTACTCCTGTCAAGAAGCAAACCGCAAACAAGGTGAAAGATGCAGTCGACATGGGGTACCTGGCATGTCCTCTCGCAATTTGCGTGGAGAAGCTTTGCATGACAACCGTATACCATATGTGTCTGATCAAGGATTATGATCTGATCCTTGGTCATGAATTCCTCCACAAATATAGTCCCATCGTCAACTGGGAGGATGCGCCATCTCAATCAAGCTCAAGGATAAGGAGGAAATGGTACAAGAAAGAGGCTGCGGGGGAGGAGACTTGCGAGGAGAAAGCATTACAAAATTGGGCGAGATGTGGACCATTGTATCCACCTTAGTTACAAAGCATACCTTTGTGTTGGTGCAACATATGACATGAGCGATGCGCAACTGTAGAGCTCAAGAAGTAGCTGACTGAGATGACAGATCAGGGTTTCATCCACCCCTGCTCATATCAA
Organism: Penium margaritaceum; assembly: GCA_023375785.1. Taxonomy (NCBI): domain Eukaryota; kingdom Viridiplantae; phylum Streptophyta; class Zygnematophyceae; order Desmidiales; family Peniaceae; genus Penium; species Penium margaritaceum. Next base: position 210,427 of record SZWC01000762.1, on the reverse strand, counting down.
TCTGATCCACATGTCCTGTTTCTATAGAAAAAGAAAATTTAGGGAGATGTGTACGTGTCTGCACTTCTGGTTATTGAAGTCGCTGACAAATGAAAGCCGGTACATCCTTTCATGGGTCCAGTAGCTCTTTCATTAGAGGTGTGTGGTTTGCTTCTTCACAAAAATCGACCTCCAATTGTGTCATATGCACAGAGATAGATGATAAGGTCTCTGTGCATATGACGCAAATTTGGCCACCCTTCCATGACCGAAATCTTGCGCGGGTCTGTGGTAATTTGTCCATCACAGCTGATATACCCACAGAAGTCAAATTCTTCCAGGTCAAACTCAAACTTATAGATATTTATAATAACTTCTCATTCCTCAATATTTCAAGCACATCCCTCACGTGCTCCTCATGTTCCTCCGCCGACCTGATGCACACCAAGATGTGTTTAATGTGCACGATCATGAGATCATCCAAGTACAGCCTGAATTTTTTTTAATACTTTCCATGAATACGTTGACGTATTAATCAAGTCAAGATGCACCACTAGAAACCTGTAGTGAACATAGCGGGTCTAGAAGGTCATCTCTTCCACATCATCCGTGTGGCTCGCTTCTTCACGAAGATTGACATCCAATTAGAGGTTGATCTTTGTGAAGAAGCGAGCCCCACACAACTGATCAAAGAGCTTTTGGACCCATGAAAGCTTGTACCGGCTTTCATTCGTCAACCACTTAAAGAACCAAAAGTGCACACACATACGCATCTCCCTAATTCTTTTCCTGTAGAAACAGGACAGGTGCATCAGATTGAGATGAGCAGGGGTGGATGAAACCCTGCTCTGTCATATCAGTGAGCTACGTCTTGAGCTTGACATCTGCGCATCGCTCATGTCATATTTTGCAAAAAAAAGGAGGCATGCTTTGGGTTTAAGGTGGATACAATGGACCACATCTCGTCCAATTTTGTAACTCTTTCTCCTCGCAAGTCTCCTCCTCTGTAGCCTCCTTCTTGTACCATGTCCTCCTTATCCTCGAGCTTGATCGAGACGGCGCGTCCCTCCCAGTTGGTGACGGGACTGTATTTGTGGAGAAATTCACGATCAAGGATCAGATCATAATCCTTGATCGGACACACATCGTATACGGTCGTAATGTAAAGCTTCTCTGTGCCAATTGCAAGAGGACAGGCCAGGTACCCCACGTCGACGGTTCACTTTGTTTGCGATTCGTTCCTTCATAGGAGCACAAGGCCCTACTTTTAGCACACTTCATAATCAAAAAAATGTATCGTGTGCCATGATCTACCTGATTTCCCATCTTCAGCCTGACACCGTTTACGTGAAACTCAAAAAGAAGTGTGGACCGCTTCTTCTCATACCCCGAATTCCATGCCTCGGCCTTAAAGTTCCCCTTACTTATTATAAAGTGTTTGGGTGGATGGTTAAGTAGAAATATGGATGAAGATGAGCCAAGAATAATGCCATACACTCCTGGCTCTCCTCGTTTATTTTTCATTTATTTCCTTCTTTGCTTCCTTTGAGACTTGCTCCCCCTTTTATTGCTAAAAACCCTTGTCGTTTTCCTTTGTACGACTCTCGCAATCACATGCAATATGGTCTGGCTTGCCAAAAATAATGTACTTGTAATGTTATAATACTCTTAGTCCTCGTGTCATAGAGACCACCAAAATGTTTTTGGCTGTTGATATGAGCCTGTTGTACTTGCGCATCAAACCAATCTATTATTACGATATATTACTATGATGAGGCCGTTGTTAAGGTTATGGATCACCATCACACTGTGGACATCGTCCTTAAGGTTGTTGCTATTGTGCAGAACATTCGTGAAAATTAGAGCCACAATTGGCCACAGTCTCACAAGACTTATAGATGTACTTTGCAACGGTGCCAGTTTCAGAAATTCGACATAGCTTCGCACGCACGATGTTTCTCATGCCACCTACAATGAATTGCTTGATGAACGACTATGTGAACTCCATCCATGAATTCGGCTACCTCATGATAGGATCTCTGTTGTTTCATGTTGGGGCCGAAAGGGTTGATATTCTGTCCGTGGACATGATGCAAGTGACCATTGGTACTTTACTACCACGTGGATTGGACTGCATCACATTGGCCCACCAATCCAACGATGCCCACACATGCATCGTCGGTAGCGGCTAAGTACAGCTCTCATCTATCTAAGCATGAAAAGCTAACCTATCCTTCTTTGATGTGCCAACGGCTCCTACTTGGGTGGGCGGGGTATGCCCACCGCAACTCCAGGTCAAGTGACAACCGCCAATGTTTTTGTCACTAAAATCTTCAAGAGCTCATCGCTTAAGTGCATGTTCTACTTCTCCAGCAGGTCCATCTTGATCTGCATATCGGTAAGAAACTTTTACAGTGCTACAGCTCTTGCTAATGTGCCTTATGCTTCAAAACGCGAAGACCATTAAGAACGTCTCAGTTGAAATAATCCTTGCATCTGGTGTAACTTCTTCCTCAACGTGTCCTCCACTTACTACCTTTTCACCGACATGCATCATTGGCCTTCAACAAAAATCTGCCAAAGATATATTCTTGATGGTCTACACTGACAAAGACAGGTTGCCTACACCATCCGAACCGGATGGTGTAGGCACCAAACAACGGCAACGGAGACGAAAGGGAGGTCATTGCACACCTTCTAGCATATGCACAATCATACAATTGTCTTGGGGAAACACGGAAACACATGTGGAAAGTGAAGATAAAACTTCAGTTGTCATTCTAGTGTCAACATCCAAGAAAATATGAACATAGTGACATAATGTACGTGATCCAAGCTCACCGAAACGTATGTTTTTCTGTGTAGATTATAGATGTGCATTATTGCCCAAGCATCACATAGTGCATATTTTCGTGTTTCTAACTCACCAAGAATTACATCATTCTATGAAGGAACAGTCCAGATACTGTCATTTCCATGAAACATAGTAATCTGTCTCAAGTAATACCACAAAGAGTGGTGACGGCCATCCCAAGCCCCACGTCTTGGAATAACACATCCGAGCGCCATACAGGAGACTTATAGCCCTAAGTTTTTTCATTGACTATGTATGATGTAAGATATGTTTTGGCCTCATTGTATCTTCCTACAGTCAAGCCTTCGTCCTTGTGAATAAATTATCGTCACCTATTTTCCCCTGAGCCCATCCAACCTTTGGCCAAATGTAACTTCCTTGATTCTTGATAAATTGTCCCCGTTGTTGGGCCAATTTCACACAGTTATTCTTACATATTTTCAATCTCGGTTTACGTTATATATTCAAGGATGAATCCATAATCAATGTCATTGGCACTATCTGAATGTCAATGGAGGGTGTAACCACTCTATGCATCTTCAGTGTGACCTTCAAGAGTCCACACTCAAGATGCAGACCATAGACCACGGTCTTCATCGAAATTCAGACAATGTTAATGGCTTTGATTATGAATCCATCCTTAAATATATTATGTGAGTGTAGATTTAGAATAAATAAGAAAATTGTGTGAATTTGGCCCAATTACAGCGTTGATTTGTCAAGAATTCAGGAAGTTATACCTAGCCAAAGGTTGGACTAATGGAGGGGTAAACCGGTGACGGAAATTCATCCCCAAGGACTCGATTTTGAGAGCTTTTCCTAAATGATGTGGTTCTAGAGCCGCAGCCTTCACAGTCCCCTACCAGACCATGTCACGTAGAATGTACTTTGGTTCGGCCATAGTGTTGACCTCAACCTTGCGCATCTCCAAAGCTCCCTTGCCTATTTGTGGCTCACAAAGGACAAGTGGGGCACGGAGATCTTTCCACAGGGCGTGTGAGGATGAGCTCAAGACCATAAAAAATCATGGTGTCTATAAGCTTGTCGATCTCCTGTCCGGAGAAGAAAGGAGTTCCAGACCAAGTGAGTCTTCTGTAAGAATGTGAAGCCGGATGGCTCAATAGACCGCTACGATGCTCACTTGACAGCCACGGGCTTTTGTAGGTCAAGGGTGTCTAGTAAAACAAAACCTTTTCCAATGTTGGGTGTATAATCATGACCCGTGGACTCTTGGGCATTGTGGCTAAGCATTGTTGGACGATGCATCAGATGAATGTGATCAACATGGTCCTCAATGGGACATAGGACAAGATATACAAGGACCAATATCCGTGTTTTGAGGAAAACACCAATGTTTTGTACAAGGTCTTATGTGGCCTCAGCATTCACCATGGTGCTCAGACTTGTAAATCAAAGGCACACTTCAACGAGAGGGAAATATGTGAAGCGAGGCAAACCCATCACTTATGCCACGTCGGGCTCCTCGTCCCTTTTACTTCAATTCAGTTCTATGTCGATGACCTCATGGTCTTATTTCCATCCTTGTAGTTCATGTAGGAAGTTAAGGGAGTCGTGCAAGTTGCCTACAAGAGGATGGACCTTGGTCGCGTTGCAATTTTCTTAGGAATGGATGTCATTTGTGAGGTCGCAAACATCAGAAATTGTTGCTTCACCGTGCACAATATGCAAGGGTTGGAAATTTTGTGGATGCTGATCCCACGGCCTCTATCGCCATCAAACCAGATGGGCACAATATCCAAAAAAACGATGATCTAACATATCTAGGGGAGAGTGTGTCCGTGACCTTGTACCTACACATCATTGGCTCATTGATGTACTTGGCCACGATGACCTATCAAAATATTTCGTTTGCCGTCAACCTTCTTGCACGGTTCTCATGGTGTCAATGGATGAGAGCCTTAAATGCGGTTGTGCATGTGGTGTAGTACATAATATCTAGTCCGTATCTAAAGCTGTGCTTCCATCCGCAATGCTCAGTGGTCCTTGATGGCTACATAAGCAACGACTAGGTATAGAACCTTAGTGTGAGGAGTGAGACCATATATGTGTTCCTTTTAGGTGGCACCACACTTTCATGGCACAGTGGCAAGCAGGGATGCACTACTTGTAGCTTGTCTGAGGCAGAGAAGGGTGCGCATCAGTCGCTCTCGTTCATTTGTCACGTTGTTACAACCTGAATGCTCTTGCCTCTTTGCAGAACTCTACTCTGTTCCATGCACGCACAACAAACATTGCCATGGAATATCATTTTGTGAGTCACTTAGTGCATCAGAAGCGAATTCTTACCGTTTAAGTTGCTAGAGCTGTTACAGCATGTTTGCATCTTAACCAAGGGATTAGCGCGTAAAACGTTTGGAGTGGGAAATGATTCTATTGGGCTTTGTCCCATGTCAAAGGGTTGTTAAGACGGATTTGCATGTATGGGCGTGTATTTCGTTGTACACTCGTATCACTTTTTCACGTGTAGGGACGTGCGTATGATCGGCTCATGGGGGAATGTTGAAATGTGTGTCATCCCACATCCCATTTTTGTCAAGCTAAGTTTGACATATTGGCCTTGTCGTGCACATCCTTGACACGCATCGACACAGAGCCTTTGTGTCAATGTCGACAAAGGAAGGCTAACTGAGCTAGACTTGGTCGACCACCCATTTCTAGCTGGTGTGTTGTGTTGCCCCGAAGTTTCGGATGCCTTTTTGAGCCTCGGACGCATGTTGTGTACCAAGCACACTTCCTAATAAATTGTCTGATGCTCCTGTAGTGCATGTTTTACATTTTCTCTTCACCCATGCTTGGAAAACGTATGTGTGTTTGAGACCGTTACGTATAAGGGTCGTTTTGCATGCACAAGGCAAGATGGCACCTCGTTATAATGAATTTGCACCAAGTTACGTTCAATAGACTAACTTTGTGTTGTTTATGAGTAGCTCACTTTCTATGGTCGCAACAATGCATTATGTAGGCCTCTCAGTTGCTAAATCTCTATGTAACTGGTTTAACTAAGAATGCGACGTATCTCTCCTAGTTGAATCCTTGATGTTTCACGGTTATGTTGCTTACCACTACAATAGCCTATTGTAAAATAGTTTCTCAACCAGGAAAGCAGTATGAGGAAGCTTCCATGCCTCTTAGACGAGGTCTCTGGCGTTGGATGAGCGCAACATGTGTGGAGTTCCGATGTCACTAGTAGATTTGAGAAAAGTCTTTGGTAATGTGAGGGGGAGAATCTGGGAGCCACATCTTTGCAAAGATCTAGCGTTGTCTTCAAGTCTTCCAATAATTTCAATAACGTATGAAGGTGTGTGGGACTTCTGTTTTCTACTCATAAAAATTCTTGGAGCTATCAGAAAATTGGACCACGAGACATCACAGGTTTAAAAGTTTAGCCAAAGATCCTTGTGTTAGCATAAAAATATGGAAGTTTGTGCAATGTTGGCAAACGAAAAAGACAAGAATCACACACCTGCTTTGTTTGAGTACCAGTGTGCAGTAGGGACAAAACAGTCGTGTCCCATGCGTTGGAGAAATTCTTACGTGTTCTTGAATAAGAAGAAATTTGAGGGCCCAAACTGTACCTTCAGGCTCTGTTTTATTAACGTAGGTTTTGAATTCCACTGTTTCAGTGCAGGTTATTCTCTCATTTGATCCAAGATGTGCCAATGTTGGGATTTTCATTCTCTTTGATTTCAAAGGCTACCGAATTGTTTAGATTCGTGAGTTATGGAAGCTCCCTAACTTCATTACATGAGTTTCCTGAAGATGCACTACCATCTCAGGCGCGCCGAGGCAAGGGTACTACGACCTGGAAGAAAAGACAACCTTGAAACAAGTAGCTGCATGTTGTTTTCCACTCTCCCCCCCTGAACTCTGTAAGGTGTATTGTCGTCTCTTAACCCCCCACGGGTGCCCC
>SZWC01000762.1:134284-156353 GCA_023375785.1 Penium margaritaceum | reverse complement strand
CGGTCGGCCTTCTTTCCAGATTTCCCCGGCTAGTCCGACTTTCTGTTGGGACAGTTGCATGCGTAGTGGCCTTTTTTGCCACACACGTAGCATTCCCCCTTCTTGTCACCTTTTTTGGTGCCCTGCTTGGCATCCTTCCCCTTCTTGCCTCGTCCTCCACCTTGAGGGCGGACGACATAGGTGGAAATTGATGTTGTCCCACTCTCTCTCCCACCATGCCGCATCCATTCATTACGGACAAACTCAGCCACCTTCGGGTACTTCAGCTCATCGGCGGACCAGCCGCCTACGACGGTGATCATGGGACTCCAACCGTCGGGCAAAGCCAAGAGGAGGATCATGGCTTGTAGCTGAGGGTTGACCTTACATCCGGTGGCTATGCACTCGGTAGTCAGGGACTCAATCTGTTGCAGGATCTCCATGATGTCGTCGCCTTCGTTGGCTTGGAGGGTGACAAGCCTCTTGAAGACAAAAAGCTGGTTAGCAAGGTTGGTAGGCTGGTAGATGGTGCAGAGCTTCTTCCAGGCCTCCGCAGCCTCCGTGCATCCTTGAATGAGTGAACGTTGCGACGGGGTAAGCGCATACACCAACAAGGCAAGCGCCTTCTTATTGCGCTTTTTGTACGTTTTCACTTCCTCCGGCGTCGTGGCATCTGGAGGGGCAATTTCTTTACTGTTGACCAGCTCAAGCAGACCCTTGTCATTGAGATAGACCTCAAACACCCACCTCCACAAGTGGAAGCCAAGCCCATCAAAATTCGAGACGGCACCGATGCTCTCTTGCTTGGTCGGTGCCATGGCGCGCGGTGGTAGCGTGAACGTTGTAGAGCTAGGGTCCTTCTAGGCATGTGGGCCCATAATCCTCTGTTGGCACTAGTGGGTGTGGAGGCACCCTCAAGGATGCCTAGCTCTTACTGAAGCATGCTACCAGTGTTTGGGCAGCCAATGGACACCAATGGTGAAGAGAGAGGAGCACCAGGATCACGGATAGGAGTGGGCAAAACACGTCGCATTCAGTAGAACTGAATCAAAATAAGTTTCACGTCGCATTCAGTAGAACTGAATGAAAAGAGGTTTTTGTTAGTTAGCATAGTGAAATTACATCAGATACTTATAGCCTGTGATCTAAGCTTTCCAGCGCATCCAAGCACGTCCAAATCGGAGCAGTAGAGCCCCTGCTACGGCCGTCAAAGTAACCCTTGGTTGAGCTGCCCACCTTGCCTTATATGCTAGGCAATGGGAGACGCTTCGACGATGATCCGTCGAAGTGCCTTTCCTTGCCCAGAAGTCAAGGAGAATGTCACCCTGGTCAAGGAAGTCCCTCTAGTCACTTCATTCATGGCCCAGGTGCATTTGGAGCTCGTTGGAGATGAACTCGGATCACTTGCGGTGGATTATCCCGCAACCCATGGCGGGTACCAGATTCCACCAGCCAAACGCCCGAACTTCGGGCTAGGCTAAATTTCTGAATACTCACTCAAATTGAGCGATTCAAATCTCGATCTTGCATTGAAAAATCCAAGGAATCCAAATCTAAATTCAGATAAGGTGTTTGACCAATTTCCAGTCGTCGAACCAGGGAATAAGATCAACGGCACTCATGGCAAGGAGCACACCATGTCAACACGTACCCCAGTGATCATTGAATTCGACGACTGAGCTGTTGCATAATTATTTTGATGAGGATTTTGCCGTTTTGGAATTATTCAGGGTGTACATTTGATTTCATTGAAAAAAGGGTGGTAATACATTGAATTCGACGAAAGGAGTTTTTGAGTTTTTTTTTTCTTTCTACGAGTAGTCTAGTTAAGTGTTGTATTCATACGCATTCCAGAGACTTACTCGGCCATTCGAAGTTTTGAGCGGTCAAATCGACCGCTCGGAACTTCGAACGACCGGACTGGTTGATTCCGACAGGTCTTACTTGACCAGTCAGGTCGGGTTGTGGCACCATATTTGAACACTGACCTTCATAAATACACACACAAGACCTTGTACATGGAAGAAACACTTGCCTATGAACCCTGAAAAAAAAAGAAATCAAGAAATAAAAAAGCATGGGTAGTGCATTGAATTCGACGAATGGCCTTTGTAATTATTTTGGTGGTACTTTTGAATTCGACGAAGGTTCATTTTTGACAGATTTCAACTACTTTAAAAACTATGAGTATCAAAATTAATGATTAGAAGGGTACTGGAGCTGACTCAAGCTCCGCTCTCAACAGACGGCCCAAGCAGCAATAGTAGCACCATTGTAAATTACAGCTTCAGCGAGTAGTCACAGTCGCAAGCAGCATTCTAACAGTAGCAACGGGCATACTGCCACGGCGACAGTGGCTGCCGTGCGACATTGTGTCACGCAGGAGAGCAACATCGACATCCTCAGTAGTAGCAGCAGTGTTATTCATCTCAGAAGCAACTGACTGCGACTGCCGCAAGAAGCATTGCAACTGCAGTAACACAAACACTACAACTGCAGCGTTGGCTGCCGTGTCGCATTGCTGCATGTAACAACACCTTCGTCAACCGTAGCAAGAGCCAGTGACCGCTACCACAAGCAGCCTTGCGGTAGTAGCAACACGCACGCGGTAGTGGTGTTAATGGTTTCCCAGCATCGCTCTCTTCACGCCCTCGCCGCACAAGCACCACCGCAGTGGTGCACGTCAAGCTGGCTTCCCTTGACATACCAGGTGCGATACCTCTGGGTGGGCACCACAAGGAGCATTCGGGGTGCCAACCTTATTGCTTGAGGGACAAGCCACCCGTGGTCGAGGTCTCCACGCCGTCGCTGCGGAATACATGATAGAGTCTGGTAATCTCCTCTTCCCTTTGTATCTCTGGGGGTTTTGAGAAGCCACACGATGCCGCCGCTTTGTCGTTGTACTGTCTCTGGCTTCTCCGTCAACGCCCGCACACCGAGGTGCACTTCCCGCCCCAGCGGTAGACTCAGCAACGGCTGAAGCCGTGGCCCGGCCCCAGCCCATCCGGCAACCCAGCGGCGTTCCGCCGGCACAATGCCGACCACCACTGTAGCGCCATTCCCCGGAGTAGCATAGGTGCATACTTCAGCCTCGTGGCATCTTCTCTCACGGGAACACCCAACGCCGTGAAGTACGAGTTCACCGTGAAGAGCCACTCACGCGCACTGCCCTTGCTGGTGTAGAACTCCGGCTCCTTCGGCTTGGGCCGCCGAAAGGCAGGTGCGGATGCCAATGCAACACCCCCCAACACACAGCTCCCTTGGCCGACATACCTCGCCTCAACCTCCGCACGCAGCTGCTGGTTCTCTTGACGCAACTCGTCAAGAGCACGCCGGATCTCCTCCATGAGGTAGGCCTGGCCGTATGCCGCTGCCTCCATGGTTCCGGTTGTGACGAAAAAATTATGGCCAAACGCAGTTGTGGCAGATCTGCTGCCTCCCTTGGGTCCGCGCAAAGCCGAACGAACGTCCACGCGTTCTGATACCAAATGTGAACCGAGGGGCGCGCGGCGTGACGGTCACACGCTGAGCCCTTGGGAAGAGCCTCCCACTCCGTGACCCCTTGGTGTGTGGGCCAACCCTTGAGATGTCGCACGACCCTCTCCTAGCAGCAAGACCGCTGCTAGTGACCGAGGTTCCCGCCGTGCGACTCTCCCGGCGGCGTTTGCACCAAGATGCGCTGCGGAAGACTTGTAGGATCGAATGGACGTGTACGAGGCAATGCTTGGAACACAAGGAGAGTTGGGCAAGGAATGAATCCTTTAGACTTGATGGATCAGTACAAGGCAATATACAGAGTCTCTGGGTAAGATTGGCATGCCTAGAACACCCCTAGGCTTCCTTATGTACCAGCCCCTATGAGCCAGCCGAAATCTACTCAGCACCTCGAAGCCCTCTATCGAGGCGCAATCATGCAAATAACACATGAATCATGTAGTACACATCACGAGATTTTCAACGCACCAAAGAACGCCTCAATCCGTGAAGAAACGGCTAAGTTATGGCCGTTTGAGTGCTCCACGCGTGACGGCCGCTGGCAGCACCGCCAGCGGTGGTCACGGCCGCCCGAAGCGCCCTTGCTTGCGAATGCAGCTCCAGCCGCCATCCCGAAGCGCCCATGGACCCCAATGAACATTGCCTCATTGGCTAAGAGTCCATCCAGGGGCGCTTCGGCTGTAGTGGGCGAGAAAGTCGCTCCGCCGTGCTCGGGGTCGAACCGGTACGTCTCCTGTTTTCTGGAGGTGTGCCTCCCACTTTTACACGGCCGTATCTTTCTCATCCCTGCACCGAATGACCCGGTTCTTGGGTCGATTTCGCACGGTTTTTCACTTAGAATACAATGGGAGCATCAAAGCATGCATCTGACCTCATCATGATGACGTAATCACCGCCTCGGCCGGCGGCTCCCATAACACAGAGCCTCATTTGTACGTCATCACTAGGCGACCACGCCATGGCTCAAAGAACGTACTGGGACCCTACAAATATAGGTTGATATGACGGTGATATGAATGTTTGTGCTTTACGTTTGCATGTCAGGTTTGCTGTTGCAAACACTTTGTTTTTGGTTCGTTGTTTGTAGACAATACATCGCGGCATTGATCATATCCTCCACCGCAACGGACTGGTCCACGTTGGCAATCCACACCGAAAGTGGACAACGGCTCAATGGGACAACGTATCCCCACTCGAGGGATATGGGACCATGCGTCACTGGACTAAGTCATATTGCCAGCACTGCAAGTCATACCAATGGCCACTTAGGCGTATGAAGCGTTTAGCCTGTCCTGACGTGAACATGGGCAAGTACAATCTACACAGCCAACATCACAGCTGCATGTTCCAAACCATAGGACAAGTTGTTGGATCGGGTTTGTGTGTCAAACTTTGGCATTCACGAACGAGGAGTTCAACTTTCAAACCTTTTGTTTTTATCGGTTTGCACTATGAACAGGTACTATCGTGTGTACTTAAAATGCTTCCCGGTCAGTCCACTTTGTTAAGTATCCACCTAACCTCAAACTTTGACTACCGGTTGGATTGACATGGACACCTACGGAAGACCAAACGACCCGGCACATCATGGATGGGGTTCTCCCGTAGCGGACCCTGTGGCGGCTCATCGGGCATGGGTTACATTGAAGGAGGAGTGGGACCGGTATGTACCACGCAACAGGGAGCTGGGCCATGAACAACCATCATGGGCCTTAGCTCCTGAGACTCCCGAAAAGATGGAATGGAACTTGGGAATGCCCATGCCGACTAGTAGGCCCCACAACTGTCCGGAGCCATGGGAGCCGTGGGCATGGTCCGAGCCACTGAATCTGTAGTGGCTTGTGCGCATATTACAATTGATATGTTTTAGGCAATTCATGTCCACCTTGCTCCCTCTCTAGAGGAGCATGGGTTGGCGTCTTCTCAAAGTTGTTTCTATAATGCCCTCCATTCATCGTGGGATTGAATCACAATTTTTTCCTTCCCTCTATACATTGCCCTCTCATTGGGGCATAAAGCGATATCATTTCACATAAATACGTCTGGAGTACGCAGATTCTGGTGGAATAGGGAATGAATTATGTAGAAACATGTCCACTTTCCCCAGTGTTTGTGGTATGAAACAAGGGGTGTTCTTGGACAGTATGCTTTCTGACCTGAATATTGTCACTCCACTTTTCAGTATGTATGGTCAAAGCTTGTAACCAGTGTTCAAGGCACACTTATGTTGCTTCATGATTTTATGTCTGTAATTGATCGCATTGGGACCATAGTTTTCTAACAATACGTCTGACCATAAATAGTCTTAGACTACAACCAATGTACAAGGTTCAATCACTACATATAGAACACCATTCACACCTCAATGTGTATAACCAACCAGCTGTGTTTTGTAACATGAATGAGAATACATTGAATAGTTAATATAAATATAACCTCCATATACGATGACAATGCCTTGTTTTTCAGAGTGCATTACATATGAATACAGATTGCAAGGAATATGGAAAACAATTGTGATGAAGATATAAGTTGTAATGTTTCATTTCCAGATGTAATACAATTGAGAGAGATCACACGATGCAATCCACTCTTGCACATACACTGGCAAGTTATGCACCCAGCGGATCACATCACACGCTGTACACGGGCAGGCATCTCCACAGTCCACGGAATCATAAAGCAATTCCTGTGGTTGGCCACGTGTTATCTGACCATATTGACATGCCCCCACACTCGAGTGCTGCAACCTAAATTGCCCCCTAACAGAAACTCCCCTCCTCGACCTTCGTGGTCCTCTGTTTGAGGAAGCTTGTACAGGCATGAGTAGGATAGCCTTGTTTAACTGCAAGCATGCAAACACACATAATTAGTCAAGATGTAGGCAAAGTATTGAAGACCAATGCAAAGTCCAGGAATTTGCACCAGGCAATGCGTCAACTCAGAATCACAATGCAAGGATAAGCAAGTGATTACCTTCAAAGAGCTCCGGTGTCGGGCAAAAGGTCAAGGTCCGGCAGTCCCATCTTGGGCTCGTGCTCGCGGACCATGACATACTAACACCTGAAAGTTGCCTCCTCTGCCCCATGCCTTACCCTCCTAGTCTCTTCGTTTGGGTCGTACTCCTCATCTGAGGTCTCCGAGTCAGTCCACTCACTTGTACGGTCATGCACAGGAGTGGGCCTGCCGGCCAAGACCTCATTGTTCTCCTCCTCAATTGCACTGTCCTCCTTGTACTCCTCATCCTCCTCCTCATCCCTTTGGCCCTCACCATCAGCGGTCTACTCCTGAGTTAGGTCACCGTTTACAGGGTCCACCTCATTCGTGCCTCCTCCCATGGCTATAGCAGTGCCTGCACTAGCTCCTACAGCCACGTCAGTTGCAGCAATGATATCTCTTGATGCATCTTCTTTTGTATTGGCTGCAGGAACCTGCTATGCGTGCAGCTCAGCTGCACATCCTGTAGTCATTTACGAGAGTGTTGGCACGGGTGGGTTTGTACAACGACATTTTGGATGGCCATTCTTGCCACACCGACCACAGATGTGGTTGGCGTACAGCAACTCGCCTCATTGCTTGTGTTTTCCTTGCGGGCGACCCATTGCACGTTCGCCTAGTGCTTGCCACCGTGGTCCTGGTGGCTCCCCCTCACCGTCTTCTTCGGGCGGCGCTGACTTCAATGCAATCAGATGAACGCCCGGCATAGGGTGGTCGTAGCATCGCTTTCATGCAGCCACGTCCAAAAATGTAGGTGTACGTGCCCTGGTTGGTCGCCATAAGCTCTATACTCAACTTTTCTTACTCTTCACATTCATAGGCGTGTGCCAAGCACTAGAAGATCTCGGACGCCGCCTTGTTGTAGGTGACACGAATGTTCTCCTTCATGTGGTAGGCACAGTACTTGTGGTTTGCACGAGGGACCAGCTTCTCTATGGCCACCAGGAGACTCGCATCCCGGTCGTTGATTATGGTGGTGCTGCCCTCCCGTAGGGTCCAATACGCGTTGGCAAGCCTGAGCAGAAACCAGCCCCTGTTGTCTTCATCCTCCTTGCTCACGATGGCATGCTCCATGGACACACTATTGTTGTTGGCGTTGAAGAATTGGGCGATGAGCAACACCTGCTTGTAGCTGTTCTTTAAGAACATACAGTCTAGCGTCACGTTGTAGGGCACATGCGGCCACACCTTGCAACAGGCCCAAGGTGCCACAAAACATCGGTGGAACGTTTTGTTCTGTTGCTCCGCGACCGCGATCGCGTTAGGGTCCATCCTCATGAGCTACAAGTGCACAAGCATGGAAGTACAAGATGAAATCAACGGCCAAAAAAATGTCAAAGGATGCGATATGGACTCACAATTCATGGTTGCTCACCTTGGCGTAGTACAAGGGCCCACGACGTTGACATTTCCCCCATGACTTCCTCCTACATCTTATCACGTGCCCTCCAAATGAGATAGTAGCCAAAATTTTCATGGATTACTGCTTTGACGACAACTCGAAGAGGTTTTGCATCCATGGTAGGGTCTTGGGCTACCGTGTCTCTGATGCATCTTTGGACCCACTTTGTCGTTTGCACCGGGTTTCCCTTCGTCTGACCGGGGATGCACTTGTGACCGTCCATGTGGGATGGCACCACAGAACTGTGGGACTTGCTGGACATACGGGCACAGATGACCCACTGACACCCCTCGCTTTTCCGGTTGTGGCAACACACCACTATCCGGCCGAGCTCTGACCTCTCCCACTTCAACAGGAAGTGCCGTTGGACCGCATTATCTTCAATAGTACAACGGCACTCTTCCATGGTCTGGAACTCCATGCCACCCAAAAACTACACACCATCTCTGTCGTCATCCTCGTCTGAGGAGTCTGCACACCAGCGCCAAAACGACATTGAGCCCAAGTGCACAGACAGACCGGAAGAGTGTGGCACAATTTGACGACGAGAGCTTATGATTCTGCAACGGTTTTTTCTGCTTTCTAGGTGCTCTTTGCCTGACTTCCGAATAAGTGGCGTGGGACGTTCGCCTAGAAAACACTGTAAACCAGATAGAGGGCAGGCCATGGCGGGTTACCATGACAGATGGAGGACATACCACTGGACGGGTAGTACCATTCTGGACAGACCCGCACTGCTTTCCCACCTTTGTATGTGACGGGGGATCCAAGGATTATGGATGCCAACATCGTAGCTTCTTGCTATGCCTCCCATTTTTCACGCTCTCTCATGTCTTCATCCCACTCAGTAAATGACAGGACATTGATGGGGTCAACATAGTTGAAGGTTAGCTCGGCTGTCAGCGGATCCAGGCACTGGGGTCCAGGTGAAAGTTGCCTTCGAATGTTATGTGTGTCATTAAGTACTTGCCGGTCTATGCTCGGCAAACTGAGAGATGTTGAGGCCGCCATGTGGCCAGAATAAGGGCATGTCGGCGATAAAAGTGAAGATTAAATATGTACCATGCCCCCATGCCCGAGACTCACTCGATGCAAGAACGCCAGCCAGCGCCATGGGCACGACGCGAGAGCGACTGAGGGGCGATCAGGCTGCCCAGGCGTCGACGATGCAGCATACAACATACAATGATGGACGTCGGAGACCCTTGCCACCTCCAGGGCGTGCAGTGACCTGATGTCGGTGCAGTGTACGTGGACAAGATTCATTCACGTTGTCTAGGTAATATTGTGATATAAACAGGGGCCACCATCACATCATACTATCGACGAAGAACCATTGCACTGTACACAACGGGAAAAGAGGTGGCCAGTTGCTGCTCGATACTCGACAGCTGCGTGGAACATCGATAAACACAATGTTGACAACTTCCCAAGCACAAAATGCAGGGAATTTTACACTAATATTACGAACATCGGACGTGCACTCCATAACTTCTAAACATAACATCGACGACAACGGCCAAGTCTGAACGGCGGACACGGCAGACCAGGTATCCAGAATGATGTACGACATGGTTTCATTGAAACCGATTTCCAGCAATGTACAAAAGAAAAAATTATCATCACCACGCCCTCACTTTGTAAAGTGGGGGCTAGACGTTGATAATATTTCATCCGTATTGGACGGCGTAGCCATAATTCCCCGGAGCACCAAAAGTGGGGACGACCTGGCCATAAGTTTCCAGAATGGGGGCGACATAGCCATTTTTCTCAGAATGGGGGTGTCTTAGACATGGTCAAGCGAGATGAGGGGCAACTTGTAAGTCCGCCCCATAATAACCCTTCTACCCAATCCGCGAGGGGGTTGGTGACGCCCTACGCAACGAAGAAATTATATTCATGCCCTATCCAGTGACTTAAAAAATAGAGCTACCATGTCCACTTGCTACACCATGCTCAATCAGCGACATGAGCCGCTGATCGAGCAAAGCGAGGTGCCGGATGTCGACTGTGATTCTCGCTCCCACGCAAGAATCACGATCGAGCGATGAGCTCTTTGTGTTTTATTTACAGGCAATCCCGTAGTTTGATTTAGGACTTTGTATGTTTTGCACCGGCGGAGCCCGTGCAAAACATAGTTACATCAAAGTAGGGGGTTCGTGTGTTGAAAAAAAAAAAGCTCATCGCTCAATCGCAATTGAGCAAAAATGCCTGTCTTGGACATCGAGCGGAAACACTCGTTTTGTTTTTTCTTCTTATAACTCGTAAACCCCAAAGGTTGTACAAGCAAACTTTAGTCAAATCCAACCCCAAATTACATCTGGGATTTTAGGGTTTTATTTTTGCACGGGCTCCTGTTGGGCCCTGCGGTAGCCAGGCCGAGTAGGTTCCCTTTCAATGGATGAAGAGTCTCGGACCCTTCATGCAAATCGAACGCAAACCCCCGATAAAACCCATTAACAGAGGGGTTTGTGAATGTGCAAGAAAACAGTCGACATCAGCATGTTGACGCTGCATCGCATGTAGCATCGACATGCTGCGATTTCTCGCTGTTCGCGAGTAAAGTGTCAATATTCTCAGGCTAGTGGGTAGGGGAGCGTTATTCTTCCGAATGCCGGATAAGATATTAATATTCTTCCGATCGCCGGGTAAGACATACACAATGGAGTTTCAGAGGTAAACTCTACATGGAACCAATTCCAAAAGAGACCACTGGTACATTAAAAACAAACTGCAAGTTCACGAATGGGGGAGATTTGTAAGTCGCTCCTAGTTTTGGCAAACCATTATCAAAGCACCCCTATTTCTAGGATCATTCTCATGTAGCCCCCAATTCGGATTTCGTTTCTACTTAGCCCCTAATTTCAGATTTCATTTCAATGTTGCTCCCAATCTCAAATTTCATTTCCAATCCACCCCTAATTTAACCGAGACACAACCTTTATCCCCGATTCGCAAGATTTTTCTAGATACTGTGTTTGTACAAGTCCTCGTAGCTACTTAGTTTTACAAATGTTTACATATGAGATGTTTACTGGTTGTCGACCACATTCTTTCTCCAGTTTCAAGTAGATGTTGCAATTGTGAATGGGAAGATCGCGTGAAACTATTTCGCTCGTGCTCGAAGTTCTACGCAAGCGGGGTTTCCCGTTCACGGTTGTGGTTGGTCTATCACACTGGAAATGGGACCTGCCAGGCCCCTCGGTTTACGGAACCGAGAATGATCCAGCGAGATCAGGCATGTTCTCTAGAGAGAGAAAAAAGCAAGGTTCAAACCACAATATAGAACTTGCGATTTGTACTACAAACTCTCATGTTGCGCTAAACGCTATGAGAAACCTATTGCACATGTTCATCCCCACCCCCCCCCCTCCCCCCCCCCCCCCCCCCCCCCCCCCCCCCCCCCCCCCCCCCCCCCCCCCCCCCCCCCCCCCCCAACCCGAAGCCCTCTCCTAGCAAACCAGACATCACGGCTGAGTTCGAGCTGAGCTCCACAACGGTCAATAAACCGCGCATGTCCCCTTTCCAACAGCATGTATACCTGTTGCATCCTCCCTATAATCAAAATGGTAATATATCTTAAGATTTACGTACATCGACATCTACATCTACGTCTAGGTATAAACATACATATACATAAAGATATAAGTATACATGTACATATACATACACATAAACATACACATACGAATACACATACACTGTAGCGGGAGGGCCAGTTCGGCCCTCCCACCTCGCAGTAGCGAGGGGGTGGTTCACAACCACCCCTCGCAAATGCGAGGGCTGGCCGGTAGCCAGCCACGCGCTGACCGTCGGCCGGCCGGCTTGTTGGCCGATGCCGGTCAGATTACCGGCCGACCACCCACAGGCAAGCCACCAGCCGCGAGCTGGTGGCTTGATGGGCGGCCGGGAGGCCACGAGGGCCTTGAGGGCAAGGTTCGTGGCCTCGTGCCCTCGTCCTCGCTCGCCCTCCTTGCCAGTGAGAGCGAGCGAGGACGAGGGATAGGAGCAAGCGAGAGTGACGTGAGAAAAAGCAAAGTGTTGGCACAAAATTGCCGATCGTGCTTCGCACGATCGGCAATCGTCGCGTGCGAAGCACGCGACGATTTCGTGCCGACGCGTCAAAGGTGAAACTTGAGATAGTTTAGGTCGAATCACGAGTTTTGAAACCGGAAAACTCGTGCAAAATCACGAGGTAATACCCCTTCGTTTTGGACCCAGAATGAGGGGGCGAGGTAAACACGAAAATGGGCTTTGAAATACTAAAGTCTCCTTGCACATGTCGTTGATGATGATTGCCCCCAAGAGTGACACGGAGGGGAAAACCCCCTCGAACGGGCTCTGGAAACCATTTTGCGAACTCTGACGACGACCTAATTGTAGGAGCTGGAGACTGGACCCGTAACAGTGGTTTTCAGAGCAGGACGACCCCTGCGACCAAGTGTGCGACGGTTCCACTGGCTACAACAGATATAAAAGGCTGTGAGCAGTTATAGCAACAACAGAAACGCCAGAGAGGGGGGTACGGGCTTAAAACTTAACCGTTTTAAGCACCGTAAACTGTGTTGGAAAGCTCTTGAGGAGCTCTATTTTATTCTTCCAGTTCCTCTAAGCTTATCCTACTTGCCAAGGGGCTAGGTGGATTCTTCTTGGACGGGGTGGAAAGTGTCTACCTTCAAACCACCAACGTTTCCCCTCTTCTCAAGGCTCCCTCTCCTCCTCTTCAACCAAAAATTGGGACAGTGCCCTTGCCCAATACCAGGACTCTCACGGCCTGAGAGAAATAGGAAAAAAAAGAATGCGACACTCTTAGAATGTTTGGAGCCCGCCACATTGCCGTAGAGCACAAGGAGGGCGCCTCCAAGGAGGCGCAAAGCGTACCAAGATAACAAAAGAAGAGGCCAAGGAAGACAAGAAGAAAAGAAGACAAAGAAAATGACAAGATTAGTGAGGAGGAAGCATTTGGGAGTACAAACTCTTAGTTAGAGTCGACCCCTCCTCCTCCTCACCTTTTTGAGCTGTGCTCAAAGTCTTCTAGCTTCTTCATCTTGCCCTTGCGGTTATTTTTTCTAGGTTTTTCTCAGCTTGTCTAGTGCCATGAGTCACAACTTAGGGGTTTTCCTAGAATCTACTGATTGTGGCGATCATGACGGCGTAGAAAAATAGTATTTTTCTACTACGTGATTGTACAGGCCGTGGTGGCCTCGAAAGATAGATATACATTTTATAATTGCCTCATTGATTGTGAAAGGAAGGTGAATTCAGAAGGAGACACCTCTCCGAGGTCGTGGGTTGACCCTAACAATGGTCTTCGCGTGCTAGTTCTATGGGTGATAGAATGGTATGTTCCGGACCGTCCAAGACCAACAAGGCAAGGTGATGAAGGCCTCACCAAACGTCCTTGGCAGACTCCAAGTCTTGGGAGCCGTCGTCGCGAGCACGGTTGCCAAATCAAAGGCAACCGTACTGCCAAAGGCAAACGACGTCAACCTTGGCAACAACAAGAAGCGTGCGGAAGCCAGAAAATCGCTTGAGGAGTACGTTGATGTGCACGTGGACGACCCAGGCGCGACAAATGATGCGCTCAAGGAGGACCACCCAAGCGTGGACCCCGACGAAGGGCACGGCGTCGACGACAGCAAAGGCGACGAGGATCGCAACAATCGCTATTGTCGTGCGGCTAACTTGAGCCGGTCGCTCAAGAATGGCAAGACACTCGCTGGATCGCCTGAAACTGCCAATAGCATCGAGGCTGTCGATAGTAGTAAAGGCGCCAAAAGCAGCCACACGGGAAGTTTCTGCGAGCACTAGCTAAATGACGTCGTTGGAAAAGTAACTTGCAACGACCGCCGAAGGCTTGCTGAGTTGGCTACCGAGGCGGCGGTCCGACTCAAGATCACCACCGACGGTGGAGGTGCGGTACCATCCTCAGAAGTGGGATGGACCCCCCTTCCTACGATGTGGTTACGATGGGGCAGACCGACACTCAATTTAGCGTCGTCGCTGACGACAGCCTCCTTCGGAAGGTGGGAATCCTTGGAGCATGTACACAAACCATACCCTCCTGTAGTGGATAAAGGTTCACCAGCATTGTGAGGCCTTATAGACTATCACCGATGCTATGACGACATCAAAGCTGAAGTTTACGTTCGCCAACCTGCTGGCCCATGTCGGGCAGAGCACCATGGACCTCGACCGTGATCGCCAGCTTCAGTTTCTGATCGCTCATGAGGCAAGCCGCCGATGCGACGGCCTTGACAAGGCATTGCAGAGTGTGACCTAGGTGCCAATGCAACAACTATCACAATGGGCCGTAGGTGCTGATGCCACCGCCAGTGGCAGCGATGACTTGCCTACCTTGACGACTTTGGGGTCGGTCATGAACATGTCCTTCCTCCATAGTGTGGAGATCTTTCCGAATGGTATGAAGCTGATCGAATGGTTGAATTGTATGGAGCACACCCTGCATGTCCACAAGGCACCACTTGGTCAGTGGCACTACCTCGCCACAACGCGACTTGAGTACATGCTCTTCAAGTATGTGGTCAAGGAGTGGGGCTCAACAACCACACCTTGAGTGAAATCCCATGTCGTGGGAGACCTTCTGTACGATCACGTGTAAGACGTGCACGCAGTGTGAGGAGGCATTGTGCGCCTTCCATAAGATCAAGGACTTCAGACAGCTGGGTAGCTCGGTCGAAGCCTACTTGAGCCAGTTCACTGCACTCGTGGAGAAAGCATAAAGCTTCATTCAGAGCAATTGGACAAAAAAAATCAATTACCCGGAGTGCATGTTACTGGAGTACTGGCGTGATGGTCTGGCCAGCGAGAAGCTGAAGAACAAGACCACCATGACGGCAACTAGGCAAACTTGGACAAGCTATAGTGTGTTGCGTGACTACATTAGCGAATTGTATTCGGAGAACCCGAAGTACTACTATGATGCATGGCTAAACGCGCGTGCACAGGAAGGTCGCGACATGCACATGGACGTTGTAGGGACTGGTGGGTCAGTCAGACAGTGAGACGAGGTCAAGGGCAAGCAACTCGCAAACCCTATAGCCAAGAAGGCTGGTGCGCACAAGGCCCCTAACAACAAGCGTGGCCGCGACAATGATGGGCTGTAGGCGACACGTGAGTATCGCAACGCAACCTTCCGCAATGGGCTCCGCCATAAATACATGCAGCCTAGCCACTTTCGGGCCTAGTGTCCTGAGGCTACTAGTGGTGGGAAAGAGGTCGCGACATTGACAGCTACGACACCTTGTTGAGATGGTGCAGTAGGAGGCTGCGGACAGGGCCGTGGATAGGGTTGCAGTCTCATTTGACATCGGTGACAATTTGTTGCTTATCAGTAAGACCCTTTGCCTGAAGTGGATTGGGCCATTTCCCATCGTTGTACGCATCGGGCCAGTGACATATTCATTTCTCCTTCCGTCGAGTATGAAGATACATGACGTGTTTCACGTGAGTGTGCTGGCTCCATACATGGTAGAGGGAACCGCTCAGACACCATTGGCAGTCCTTGCTGCCGACGGCGAATACAACGTTTGCTGTCTATTCGGCACAGAGAGCATTTACTACAGTCGTAGGTTGTCAGGGAATACCTCGTTTATTGGGCCGGTTGTGTACCTGAACATAACTCATGGGCGCCCGAATCTCGATTGCCCACAGGGGTGGTTAATAAGTGCTGAAGCGAGCTGACAGCTTGCACAGATCAGCGTGTGGCGGGGGGTACTACATGAGCACACAAAAAGTGAACAACATTCCCACAGGGCAGCATTCATGGACATCGATCAAAGGAGGTTGGGGACGCCTAAAATAGTTGTCGCGCAGACGCTCCAACCTAAAGTGGGAGGCAGCTAGCCGTGGTGACCGACAAGCTGCATCTCAGTTCCAAGTACCATGCACATGTTCATGTTTAGCTATTGATTGAAATTATCAATTTTCTTTCACAATGTTGACAACTCACTATCGGGCACTCTCACTTTTTGGTCATGAACCGGGATGGTTCATAATAAGTGGGGAGGAATGTAACGGAAAGGCGAGTTCGGCCCTCCCACCTCGTAGTAGCGAGGGGGTGGTTTGCAGCCAGCCCTCGCTAATGCGAGGGCTGGCCGGTGGCCAGCCACGCTCTGGCCGCCGGCCGGCCTGCGGCCGGCCGGCTGGGTGGCCGGCGGCCGGTCCGATGACCGGCCGGCCACCCACCGGCAAGCCTCCAGCTGTCGATCGAGTTGGTGGTCCGATCGGAGGCTAGGAAGCCGCGAGGGCCTCGAGGGCGAGGCGTGTGGCCTCGTGCCCTTGTCCTCGCTTGCCCTCCTTGCCAGCGAGAGCGAGCGAGGACGAGGGATAGGAGCGAATGAGAGTGAATCGAGAAA
This sequence comes from Penium margaritaceum, assembly GCA_023375785.1. Lineage (NCBI taxonomy): Eukaryota > Viridiplantae > Streptophyta > Zygnematophyceae > Desmidiales > Peniaceae > Penium > Penium margaritaceum. The sequence goes on along the minus strand of SZWC01000762.1, from coordinate 140,102 downwards.
AGCAAAGTGTTTGCGCGAAATGGCCGATCGTGCCTCGCACGCGACGATTTTGTGCCGACGCGGAAAAAACGAAACTCGAGTTCGTTTAGGTCGAACTATGAGTTATGAAACCAGAAATCTTGTGCAAACTCACGAGTTCGAGGTAATACCCCCTCGTTTGGGACCGAGAACGAAGAGGCGATGTAAAAACGGAAATGGTCCTCCGGAGACTTGAAATATTCAAGTCTCCCTGTACGAGTCGTTGACGAGGATTGCCCCCAAGAGTGACGTGGAGGCGAAAACCCCTCGAGCGAGCTCTAAAAGCCATTCTGCAAACTCCGATGACGACCTAAGTACAGGAGCTGGAGACTCGACCCGTTACGTACAAATACATGTATATGTATGCATATACATGTACATGGACATGGACATGGACATGGACATGGACATGGACATGGACATGGGCATGGACACGGACATGGACATGGACATGGACATGGACATAGACATGGACATGGACATGGACAGGGACATGGACATGGACATGGACATGGACATGGACATGGACATGGACACACACACCCACACACCCACACACACACACACACACACACACACACAGAGGGAGAGTGAGAGAGAGAGAGAGATAGACGCAGACACAGACACAGACACAGATGCAGACACAGACGGAGACACAGACACAGACACAGACACAGACACAGACACAGACACAGACACAGACACAGACACAGACACAGACATAGACAAAAACACAGACACAAACAGAGACACAAACACAGACACAGACACAGACACAGACACAGACACAGAGATAGACACAGACACAGAAACAGACATAGACACAGCCACAGACACACACAGACATAGACACAGACACAGACACAGACAGACATAGACACAGACACAGACACAGACACAGAGATAGACACAGACACAGAAACAGACATAGACACAGCCACAGACACACACAGACATAGACACAGACACAGACACAGACAGACATAGACACATGCACATGCAAATACACATGCACATGCTCATGCACAAGTACATGCACATGCACCTGCACATGCACATGCACATGCACATGCACGTGCACATGCACATATACATATACATGTACATATACCTATACATACACATACACATACACATACATATACATATACGCATACATATACAAATACATATACATATATACATGTACATATACATATACATATACATATACATATACATATACATATACATATACATATACATATACATATACATATACATATACATATACATATACATATACATATACATATACATATACATATACATATACATATACATATACATATACATACAAATATACATATTTAGTGACATTTACATATACATATACCTATACATGTACATATATATATATATATATATATATACTCAAGGTTTTTGTCATGTTTCCACCAACATATCGTGGCTCTCTACTCCCCTCAATTGGGGTTCGATCAAGAGTGTGGTAGGCACTCCTCTCCACCATTGTTTTGCCCAGTCCTTGTTGACTTCACATTTCAGAACAGCACCAAGACCCAATGCACCCATTTGAGCTCTTATTCCACGCATGGGATTCCTTCACTATGAAGACGAGCATGTTCTGTCACAAACATGATGTTTCTGGTAGTAGAAGTGCATGTCAAAGGTATCAAGGGAAAATGTATCCGAGCTGCTGCGATTGCGCCACGCACCCACCCGGACTGCCGAGCGAGAATCGTGACGAGGGCAGGTACCTGTTTAGACAGCGGATGTCTAAGCAATGTCGAGGATGCATTTAGATGTCTAGTTTATGCCGGGTTCTAACAGCCACTGTATAGGTGACTGCTACCCTAGAAGTTGCCCATCTTATATGCCGATCGAAAGGCCAATTGACCGTGAATAGTGAATCGTACGTGGCTAAAGAGAATCCGGGACCCTTCCATACGACTTCGCATCTACGCGCGCCACTTCTCAGCCACGTACCTCCTACCCCTGCGTCCGCATTACATCGATAGGCTTGCCGATGGGAAGTTCTTAGCCGCCTGATAGAAGAAAATGCGAATATCGAACAGCCAAACGCCCCTATTGGTGACCCCATCAGTGTATGGTGGACGCATGGAATCTCTCCTCAGTGCGACTATTTCCCTACATGGTAAGTCAACAAGATTTTTGCTTTATTCGCTTTCTGTGGCCATAACGATTTGCAGTCGCAGATAGGCATCCGACAGAATGGCGCCTCGACTACAGTCTACAGGCCTCTCCGCTACACCAGGATCAGTTCCAGCATCGCGGACTAGCGACAAAAGGCGGGCGTGACTCGGGGTTGAAAGTAGGGTCGAACCAGGAACCTCACATTAATTATCTAGGCAACAATCATCAGCATACCATAGTGCCCCATACATTCGACTAAAATAATTATTTGCCTTCGACCTAAAGCATCTAAAGATTTTGGTCTTGTAAACAAATCACTCGCAAGGGGGTGAACGGGAATTCCAACCAAAATCAGGCAGCACGAAAACTCAGGCACTTTGGACGAGACATGTCCAAAATTAGAAGGTTGAAAATCGTAGTAAAATATAAGTCACTTAATTCAGTTGAAAAAAATAGTGGAATGTAAGGGGCAATACGGTAGTCCACGGAATTTGTGAAGTTTGTTGGTACCATTGATTGAGACAAGAAGTGTGCAAGTTGTTAGGGATAAATTGGAGGGAAGAAAAGCACACTTGATCTTCAGGAGTCTCTGCAATGAAAGCCAGATCAGGCAATGGAATGGTCTTGTTGCTTGATGAAGGAATGGGTTGTGCTTGTATTTGCAGGAATGACCACGTTGCAGATACCAAATGAGAAGTAGATGTGGCAAAGCTGTGGATTTCGAGTCGGGCTGGTGAAAGGCACAAACTAGACGTTAAGTATGAAATCATGAGCCAAGTAGCAGCCCGCTTGTGAGATGTCCTTGGCCTAACCTGTTTGCTTGATGTGCCTGTCTCCTTGACTTGCCTGTCTCCTTGACTTGCCTGTCTCCTTGACTTGCCAGAAGGAAAGCGAACCGGAGGTCACCACCCGTGTGATCGTCGCGGGCTGCGGCTGTGCCTGACAACATGACATCGTCACAACATGACATCGTCACATGACATAGTCACAGCATGACATCGTCACATGACATAGTCACAACATGACATCGTCACATGACATAGTCACAACATGACATCGTCACAACATGACATCGTCACAACATGACGTCGTCACAACATGACATCGTCACAACATGACGTCGTCACAACATGACGTCGTCACAACATGACAACATGACATTGTCAAAACATCACACCATGATATTGTCACAACATAATGTCTTTACAACATCACATCGTCACAACACAACATCATAATAACATTCACATCACATACCACAAACGCATCACACTTCTCAGTCGTGGTATACGCACCTTGAGCGTGGCCGTGGGGATGGAGAGCGGCTCTCTCTTCGTCTGCGCATGGGGCTACGGCTACGGCTGCGGCGGCGGGAAGGGCTGCGGCTGCGGCTGCGGCTGCGGCTGCGAGTGCGCCGTCTCGAAGGGCTGGGGCTGCGGCTGCGACGCCTTGAAGGACTTCGACTCCTGCTGCGCCCTCGCTCTCTATCGCGCTCTCGCTCCCGCATGCGCCGTCGGTACTCCTCCCACTCCGCCTCCTCTGCCTCCCTACGCATCTGCTCCATCTTGTCCTGCCGCTGCCGCTCTTGCTCTCGCTTCTTCGCCTCCTCTGCTGCCGTGTCCTTCTTGACTGCAACACAAGGACAGAGAGAAAGTTTTCTGCGACGGGCTTGAAGACGGGGTCGAGGAAAACCACAGTCCATCCGACATCAAGAGACAGAGAAAAGCTCATACTCCTTGCGTGCCCCATTGCATCCTCTTCTGCCAGTGTTCCCATTTTCTTAAATGCTTTGCAAAGCGCTAAAGAAAATTTGACCACTCCGTGCCCTACTGCAACTTCTCCTGCCACAGTAGCTCTTGCTACCGCACATCTTTGCTGCCCCCACTTCAGCATCCTCGCCCATGGCAGTGCGCGGAAACGGAGAGAGAGAGAGACGAGATCCCAGCACCATCTGCAGACACGTTTGCTCTTCCGTTTTGTCCGTGGTGGAGGCATTCCAGCACGCTCCGCAAGAGCGTCAGGATGAGAGGACAAAGAAAGTCCAAGACACTCTTGCAACCACAGAGTGTACGAATCACACATTTGAGGTCCTCTTTCCCGTAGCGTACCCTCTTGTTGCGCCACGGCTGCTGCTCCTACTGCCTCCATCTTCCGCGCACTGTATGTCAAGCTTCTTGGCCCATGCAGCACGTTGGAAACAACATGCTCTGCATTAGAAAACTTCAGTCGCTAAATTTCAGTCGGTAAATTTCAGTCGTTAAATTTCACTCGCTTTGCAAATTGTCTTGAAAAGCAAAGCTCTGCCATTGGGCAGAACATTTTCCAGCTGAGTGAGGTTTACGATGGCCACAAATATATATCAGAAGACCATGGCACAAGACGTGAAATCACTCTCTATGCTTGACTGATCACTTCCATGTTTTGCTGCTTACTTTGTTTGTTCAACTGCTTACTTTGTTTGTTCAGCTGCTTACTTTGTTTGTTCAACAGCTTACTTTGTTTGTTCAGCTGCTGAGACATCAGTCTCTTAAGCTTCTCCTGCGGCGTTTCCTTCTTCTCCCCTGCTGCTGCCGCTGCAGCAGACCCCCCCGCAGCGGCAGACTTGCCAGCAGATCCCCTCGATCGGAAGACTGCCGGACTCGAGCCAGCGGCAGCCGCTGCAGCCCTGCTGCTCTGCTGCTCCGCTGCTGCTTTGCTGATCTGCTGCAACCGCTCCTTCTGCTCCTGCTGCTGCTTCAACCGCACTGAGTGCACCGAGGCTGGGTCGCTTCGAAGGGCTTCAAGGATCATGCCTGTGCTGGCGCCCCCTGCAGCTCCGGCTTTACTGGGGCCTGTTAACCCCCCACTGACGGGCGGCGATGTCGATGGCAGGGATACCCTGCAAGAGTGCGTGGGATGGAAGATGGAGGCAGTAGGAGCAGCAGCCGCAGCAGTCGTCGCAGCAGAGACGCGGCTGTGCAAAGTCAGCCACGGGGTCGTGTTAGGGGAAGAAGCAGCACCCGCAGCAGAAATGGCATACTCAGTTGAAGCTAAAACAATGCAACAACTGCAGCAGCAGTGGCGGCGGAAGCAGCAGCAGCAGTGGCGGCGGACGCAACAGCAGCAGCATCATAAGCAGCAGCAGCAGGAGCAGCAGCAGCAGCAGCAGCAGCAGCAGCATCAGGAGCAGCAGCAGCAGCAGCAGCAGCAGCAGCAGCAGCAGCAGCAGCAGCAGCAGCAGCAGCAGCCGCAGCCGCAGCAGCAGCAGCAGCAGCAGCAGCAGCAGCAGCAGCAGCAGCAGCAGGTGCATCAGCAGCCGCAACAGCAGAAGCAACAGCAGCGGCAGAGCCAGCAGATGCAGCAGTGGAGGCAGCAGGAGCAGCAACAGGGCACAAGGTTGCACCAGAATCCAACACACGATAGCGATGCACGCCACTCTTTGCCTTCTGGTTGTCACAAACACCACTGCTTATGCTGCTGCCGCTGCCGCTGTGAACGCTGCTGTTGCCGTTGCGACCTCTGAGTCAACGGTGGGGGTGGCAAAACGCATGGATCAAGTGCTTTGTTTTTTGCCGCGACCGTTTAGGGAGTTCCGGACCAAGAAGGAGAATGCAGCTCTCTGGAAAAAGTTGTTCTTCTTCCCTTTGACGTTATGCAAAACACATAA
>SZWC01000762.1:103630-115811 GCA_023375785.1 Penium margaritaceum | reverse complement strand
ATGATGATGATGATGATGATGATGATGATGATGATGATGATGATGATGATGATGATGATGATACCAATGGTAATGGTGAAGGTGGTGGTGAAGGTGACAGAGATGGTGATGGTGATGCTTGGTGCGATGTGATTATGGTGGTGGCGGTGGCGGTGGCGGTGGCGGTGGCGGTGACGGTGGTGGCGGTGGCGGTGGCGACGGCGGCGGTGGTGCTGGTGCTGGTGCTGGTGATGATTCCTGGCTCGAAAAACCTTTTCCTACGGAAAGCCCATCACAGACTGACACAGAGTCATCTCTTGCACCATCCGACGCTTGTCAACGCCTTCGTCCGCCTCCCATGGACAGAGTAAGGCAAGAAAACATCCATTTGAGCTGGTCCGCGTCCGGCAGCTTCCCCGTCCGGACGGCCACACCTTCGCCACCTTACGTCGCCATGACCGATCAGGGCTCGCAACTGCTCGAAGCTCGAAAACCATCCGTATATTAGCTATTGCAGTAGAATTATCCCAAGTATACCTTGAAAGGTTTACAACAGGCCGAATATGTTACTCGGCCTACATTGCACTCCCTCTTTGAGCGACGTATGAACAAATCTGGATGAATGTCCGACGTTCCGACAATATTGCTCAGAGAGCGGCATGGGGTATGGATCCAATTTTATTGAAGATAATCTTCAACTCAATCATCGAGCCTTGGTGAATTTCAATACGTTTGAGCAACCAAAAGGTTCCAAAAAAGTGTAAATCAACCTTTTTTGCCATTTTTATAAATTCCTAACCATTTCTCGACGTCGGGGATGAAAAAACAAAAGGGGAGAAAATATTTTTTAAAAACCTTTTTAAATATTTAAGACATGAGGGGAAATTTATAACGATTTCTTATATGAGGGGATTCGACACACAACATATCAACGACATTGGACTTATCAAAAAACACATTTTTGGTAAGAAGCTTGATATTTGCAAGGTCATTTCTGTTTTTCTCACTAATAGTTGACAAATCTACGTTCTAATCCCTAACCTATGGATTAAATCTTTCATATTCAATAAATTTTAAGAAATAAATATAGGTTACAATCGTACTACAAGAAACATTCACACAAAGCCAAACTTAAATTAGGGTATAAATAATGAAACAATTTAAAATGTAAAAACCAGTGATTCACTCATGAACTTGTATGGTTATTAAAGGATAAAAATAGTAAATGTTAGAATAATTATTCTAATGTCAAATCAAATAGGGGTATATTTCATGATAAATTAAATTCAAGGATGATTCCAAATGAACAAATAAAAATTTAGGTTCCTTCAAAAAGATTAATTAAATATGATTATTTAAAATTGTAAGATTTTTCATCAATAAATTTCAACAAGCTTTTCAAGAGGACGAAAAAAAACCTAAATACATATTATAAGATATTAAAATTATTCAACCATCCTCATAATGGTCTTCATGCACGGTAAAAATATTATGGAAGGGATTAGTCATATATAAACCTTGCTTCAAGGTTGGGACTTCATCATATATCCAAAAATATAACAATAAAATTGGATTTTTTATTCAAAATCACACATTTTCCATATTTAAGATCAGGTTTGTAGTTCATTAATCCCTATTTGTTTTCGAATAGAAATTATTCTTAGTTTTATTCACATTGGATAAACCATTAGAATTTATAATTGAGTTTTTCTAACTTTATATATTAAAATATTCCAATTAATTTATCATAAAATAGCTGAAATTTTAATTAATGACCATTTATTTTGTTTTTGTAAAATTTAATGTCATTTTTATTCTAATAATAGAATAGAAATGACATTAAATTGAAATAAATCTTATAACTTGAAAATAATTGAATTAAAAAATATTTTTTGCGTATCATTTTAATTTATTTTATCATAAATAACCACATAAATTCATGCATTACCTAGAAGTAACAAATGATTTCATTAGCTAGACCTAGTTTGATCTATTGGTGTAATGTTTCCTACAGTATCTAATATATAAGTTTGAGACTATAGATTTAATTATTTAATAAAAATTTCCTGAACCGGGAAATGTGTAATCTATAAGTTTGAGACTAGAAGAAAGATTTGTAAACTGTTGGTGAAGAAATGAGGAAATACCCTACAAAGATTGGGACTACTTAGTGCAAATAATTTTTGTGATAGGAATATTTTTTTTAGCATGTTTTGATTACGATCACTGAAGACTAACATTTCAGACCCAAAAAAGTTCGTTGCATAGGAAAGATTCCGCTGATACAAACGTCCGACTACAGTTTGTTTAGACTGATTTCTGGTGAAAAGAACTATGCAGTTTTGGCAACAGGACGGATTGTGACATGCGCGTATGGTTTCCTGCAGCGACTGTCACCCGACCGAATTGACATTTCTTAGGCCAAGAGTTCACTGCCGATGGTGGGACGATGTACCGTTGGAGGTTCCTGAAGGCTCCAAGGCGCACAGTTGAGGCTCTCGGACCAGCAGCAGCGGTAGCAACAGTTGCCGGCAGCGGCGACCGCAGCAGCCGGCAACGGCAGCATCAACAGCCTAGCCCAGCTCCAGTAGAATTAGTAGTAGAGCAACAGTAGCAGCAGCAGCAGCAGCAGCAGCCGCAGCAGCAGCAGGAGCAGCAGCAACAGCAGCAGGAACAGCAGCAGCAACAGCAAGAGCAACAGCAGCTGCTGCAGAGCGGGCATCAGCGTTCACTCACACAATGCAAGGCGCAGCCGTAAAGCGGCCGCCGGGCGCAGCAGGCTCGCCTGCTGTTGCTGTGGCCGCTCCAGCCAACAGCGCGTTGCAGCGGCAGCGAGCGTTGCAGCAGCGTGTGGACGCGGAAGTGTTGAGCATGCTGGACAACTTCTCCAACATGATAAAGGCATCCAAGGTGTGTGGCTGGTCGATCTTACGCATTAGAACATGTTGAAGCGTGCAGCAAGCGTTGCAGTAAGTGAGTAGACGCGGAAATGTGAAGTGCCTGCGTCTGCTGTGCATGCGCCTGCGCTTGTGCCTGCGCCTGCCGTGTCTGTGCCTGCGCATGCAAATACCGTGCCTGCGCCTGCGCATGCCACGTGCCTCCGCCGTCGTCTGCACTTGCATTGCCTGCGCCTTTCATGCCTGCGTGTGCCCCTGTACCTTCTATGTGTGTGCCTGCGCCTGTCCCTGCAAAACCGTGCCTATGCCTGTTCCTTTGCCTGCTGTGCCTACGCCTGTTCTTTTGCCTGCTGTGCCTACGCCTGTTCCTTTGCCTGCTGTGCCTACGCCCTTTTCCTTTGCCTGCTGTGCCTACGCCTGTTCCTTTGCCTGATGTGCCTACGCCTGCCGCGTCTACGCTTGCGCCTGTGCCTGCCCCCAACCCTGCGCTTGTCATGCCTGTGCCTGCACCTGCACGCTTGTGTCTGTGCCTGCGCTTGCATGCCTGTGCCTGCGCCTGCGCCTGCATGCTTGTGCCTGCGCCTGCGCCTGCATGCGCCTTCCATGCCTGCACGTGCCATGCCCGAGCATCCGCCTCCAGTGCCCGCTTCCGCACCTGCGCCTCCTGCACCTGTGCCTGTCGTGCCTATGCCTATGCCTGCTCCTGCCAAGCCTGTGCATGTGCCTGCCCTGCCAGCTCCTGTGCCTGGGCCTGCCATCCCCGCGACTGCACCTACCATGCCTGCGCCTGTTCCTGCACCTGGTCCAGCACCTGGACCTGCCGTGCCTGAGCATGTACGTGCACTGCCTTGCCTGCACCTGCATCTGCCATGCTTGCACTTACGATTACGCCTCGGCATGCCATCTCCGAACCTGCACTGCACCTGCCGTGCCTGTGCTGCACCTGAGCCTGCGCCTGCACCTCAACTTGCGCCCGTTGACCTTGCACCTATGCCTGTGTGTACGCCTGCCGTGATCCCCATGTGCCTGCGACTGCCATACCTGCCCCTGCCATGCATGTGCCTGCCATGCCTGCGCCTGCCATACCTGCGCCTGCCGTGCCTGTGGCTGCACCAGCCACACGTGTGCATATGCCTACCCTGCCTGTGCTTGTGCCTACACCGACCGCGCCTACACTTGCGCCTGTCCCTGCCGCGCCTAGGACTACACCTGCGCTGCGCTTGTGCCTGCGGTTGTCGCGCTCGCCTTTGCGCCTGCGTCTGCTCTGGCCTTGCTTGCACGTGCACCTGCGCCTACACCTGCGATTGCCTTGCCTGTGCCTGCGCCAGGCAAGGCAATCCCATGGCCTTCAACTGGGCCTTCAACTGCCTGTGCGCCTGCTGTGCCTGCGCATGCCGTGTTGAGGCTTGTGCCTGGCATGTCCGGGCTTGCGTCTGCAGTGCCTGCGCATCTGCCTCCGCCTGCCCTGCCATACTTGTGCCTGCGGCTGCGCCTGTGCTTTCCGTGCCGGTGCTTGCGCCTGGCGTGCCTTCGCTTGCACTTGCCCTGCTTGCGGCCGTTGTGCGGGATCCTTCGTCTCCGTCTGCCTAGCCTGCTTGAGCCTGGGCCGATGCATTCGCCTGCCGTGCCTGCACCTGCCTCACCTGTTTCTGCCTTACCTCCGCCTGTGCCTAAGCCTGCCTTGCCTGCACCTGCGCCTGCCGTGCTTGCGCCTACGCCTACGAGCCCGCACCTATGCCTGCTCCTGCAACTGCCATGCCTGCGCCTGTGACTGCTGTGTCTGCGCCAGCGTCTGCATCTGTCTTGCCTGCTCTTGTGCCTTCGCCTGCTGCGCCTGCTCTTGCAGTGCCTACGCCTGCGCCTGCCGCACTTGCGCCTGCTCCCGTACTCTATGCCTGTTCCTGCTATGCCTGCGCCTGTGCCTGGCCCTTCTGTAACTGCACCCACGCCGGCCGTTGCTGTGCCTGCGCCACGACCTTCTCCTGCCGTGCCTGTGTCTGCGCCTGTGCTTGCCGTACCTGCGCCTGCGTCTGCACCTGTGCCTCCCATGCCTGTGCCTACGCCTGCCATGCTTGTGCCTTCCGTCACTATCCCTGCGCTTGCGCCTGCACCTGCCGTCCATGCGGCCGCGCATGTACCTGCTGTGCTTGTGCCTGCACCTGCGGCTGGGCCTGCGTCGCCTGTGGTTGTGTGCCTGCACCTGCCGTCCATGCGGCCGCGCATGTACCTGCTGTGCTTGTGCCTGCACCTGCGGCTGGGCCTGCGTCGCCTGTGGTTGTGTGCCTGCACCTGCCGTGCTTGCTCCTGTGCCTGCCCCTCTCGTGCCTGCACCTGCCATGCCTATGGCTCCACCTTCGCCTGCCATGCCTTGCATTTGAGACTGCCTGGGCTAAGCGTGGCAAGCAGGCCCAAGTGCTTGGGCCTGCTTGCCTGCTCATGCACCTGCGCCTGCCATGCCCGCACCTGCACCTGCGCCTGCCATGCCTCCACCTGCACGTGTGCCTGCCATGCCTGCGGCTGTGCCTGCGCCTGCCATGCCAGCGTGCATGTGCACCTGCATGTCTGCACCTTCGCCTGTGCTTGCGATTCCTTCGCTTGCGCCTGCGCCTAGCCTGTGCCTGCTGTCGCTGAGCTTGTATGCGCCTGCCTTGCTTGCACTTTGTGCTACGCCTGAGCCTGCACTTGCTGTGCCTGTGCCTGCTCCTCTGCTTTCTGTTTCTGTGCCTTCCGTGCCTGCACCATTATCTGCACTTGCGGCCTGCCTGCCGGCGACTGCTCCCTATGACATTAGACACAATGCATTGCAGAAAACTGATCTTAGGAAACGACCGCAAGAACGGCCGCAACTTCAAAGGTGCGGGGCACTTTTACTCCTCTATTTTTTTTTTTAGAAAAATCGGTGACGGTGTCTTGAGGAGGTCTGACGCGCTGGAGTTGTTGCTTCACCCCTTGGTCGTCCTGCTGCTAAGCTGCTGAACCGATGTACCTCCAGCTAAAGTTATGTCTGTTACGTGCAGATTGTCGAGTGAAGCCTAAAATAAACAAGGGCACACATGAACTGATGAACATAGCAGCAAACGTAGGGGCATTTGAACCAACACAGTGGACGCTCACTTGAACGCTGAAACCGGTTGAAGAGGACTTGCACAGCAAACCATGGGTTTTTCTTGTAGTGAACCTGTGTCATCCGAGAAACAGAAGCGTCAGAACCGCTGAATCGGCGTCGATTGACAAGGCCGATCGATCCATCCATGCCATTTCGGCGTCGATTGACGACGCCGATCAATCCATTCATGCCGTTTCCTTGCGTGCCCCCGCGCCTGTACCATCGGAGCCTTCGCCTGCGCCTTCCTTGCCTGCGCCTGCGCTTGCGCCTATTTTGCATTGCCCTGCTGCAGTGATGAGCCTGTGCTTGCATTTGTGCCTGCGCCTGCCATGCTTGTGCCTGCACTGCGCCCGTGATGTGCCAGCCGTTCCTGTGCCTGCAACTTTGCCTGCCATCCCTGCGACTGTGCCTGCACCTTTGCCTACGCCTGCGCCTTTACCTACGCCTGCGCCTTTACCTGTGCCATCGCCTTTGCCTGCGCCTGTGCCTTTGCCTGTGCGTGCAGCTGTGCCTGCCATGCCGGGGTCTGCGTCTCTTCCTCTGCCTACCGTGCCTGGCTTTGCACCTGCTCTCCTGCCCCTCCCTGGCCTGCACCTGCACCTGCGCTCGTGATACCTGCGCCTACACCTGCACCTGCCATTCCTGTGCTTGCGTCTGTGCCTGCCGTGCTTGCTCCTGAACCTGTGCCCACCCTGCTTGACTCTGTCGTGCCTTTGCCTGTGCCTGTGCCTGCGCCAGCCGTGCTTGCCCCGCTTTCGCCTGCACCTTTGCCTCGAACTGCCGTGCCTGTGCCCCGCTTTCGCCTGCACCTTCTCTCTCCTTGCTTGCGCTTGCGCCTGCGCCTGCCATGACTCCGACGGCGCCTCCGCCTGCTTTGCCTGCACCTACGCCTGGGCCTGCCGTGCGTGCGCCTTCCCTGCTTCCGCTTGCGGTGCCTGCACCTGCAGCTGCGCATGCCTCGCCTGACCCACTTGTGGCTGCACCTGCCCCTGTGCCTTGCCTGCCCCTGCATACGCGCCTGCACCTTCGTCTTCCATGCCTGCACTACACCTGCACCTGCACATGCCATGCCTCGCCTGTGCCTACGCCTGCCCTACCCATGCCATCTCCTGTGCCTGTTTTGCCTGCGCCCGCAGTTGTGCATGGGCTTGTGACTGCCGTGCTTACGCCTGTCATGATAGCGCCTGTGGTGCATGATCTTGCGCCTGCGCCTGATGTCCGTGGATCTGCGGTTGATGTGCCAGCGCATGCGCCTACCATGCTGGGCCTGCAGATGTGGCTGTTGTGCCTGCGCCTGTGGCTGCCGTTGCAATAACTGTGCATGTGCCTGTGCTCGCCATGCGTGAGCCTGCACCTGCACCTGTCGCGCCTGTGCCTGCGCCTGTCGTGTCTGCACCTGCATGCTCCTGCCATACCTGCGGCTGCCCCTGCTCCTGCGCCTGCGCCCGCCCCTGCTCCAGCCATGCCTGCCCCTGCACCTGCCGTGATGCACCAACGCCTGCTGTCTTTGCACCAGTGCCAGCAGTGCATGCATCTTCGCCTGTCGTGCCTGCTCCTGCGACTGGGTCTGCCTGCCTGCACCTGTGCCCACAGTTCCTGCCACTGCGCTTGCACCGGTGCCTGTCGTGCCTGGGCCTGCACATGCGCCTTGCCGTCCCTGCACATACGCTTGCGCGTACGCATGCGCCTGCAACTGCCTACGCTTGCCGCGCTTGTGCCTGTGCCTGCAGTGCCTGCAGTGCCTGCAGTGCCTGCTGTGCCTGCGCCTGTGCGTGCACCTGAGCCTGCCATGATGCACCTGCGCCTGCACCTACTGTGCCTCCACCTGCTCAGTGCCTGCTGCGCCTGCTCTTGTGCCTGCTGTGCCCGAGCCTGCGCCTGCGCCTTCCGTCCCTGCCCATGCCACACTGGTGCCTGCGCCTGCGACTTCTGTGCATGTTCCTGTGCCTGCCATGCGTGCGCCTGCACCTGCGCCTGCCCTTGCGCTTGCACCTGCGCCTGCCCTTGCGCTTGCACCTGCTGTGCATGCGCCTGCGCCTGCCATGCCTGCTTTTGCACCTGCGCCTGCTGTTCTTGCGCATATGCTTGGACCTGCCGTGCCTGCACCTCGGCTTACATCTGCTATGCCCTTCGCTTGCCGTGCATGTGCCTGCCGTCCCTGCGCCTCCGCCTGCGCCTGCCGTTCCTGCTGGTCATGGTCATGTTTGACCATGAAAACAAACATGACATATATAACCATCACAAGGATCCATAACCTCCGCCTGCGCCTGCCGTTCCTGCTGGTCATGGTCGAACATGACCATGAAAGCAGGAACGGCAGGCGCAGGCGGAGGTTATGGATCCTTGTGATGGTCATGGATGCCATGGTTGTTGGTCGCTGCTGCCATGATCGCGACCTTGGCGTCTTGCCATCTCTTCTGTCACCAAGTTTTCGGAGGAATCAAAATTCCTCCCCCCTTCATTCTTCATGTCTTTCTTTCTCCATGTCTTTCTTTCTCCATGTCTTTCTTTCTCCATGTCTTTCTTTCTCCATGTCTTTCTTTCTCCATGTCTTTCTTTCGCCTTTGTTCTGTTTCTCCCTTGTTCTTCTGGTTTCTTCAGGTGAATGACGCGATGAAGAACGCTCAGGAGGGCTTCCAGGCGGAGGTGCATGCGGCCAAACTTGTGAGCGGTCCTTTTTTTGTTTGCACATGCAAATCCACATGCAAATCCAAGTTTAAATCCGAATGCAAATCCAAATGCAAATGCACATGCATCTTGTCAGACGAATGTGCCTGTGTGTCTCCTCTCATGCCGTCAGGAGGCTTGGCCGCACATTTAACTACAGGGAACATGCATCGCCGCGGAACGGCACAACCACATGAAGTAAGCCGCTGCCACCAGCAACAACAGGCTCGGACGCACATAGGTCGGAGGATGCTAGAGCATTCCGCACCCACCCTCTCCGAGCCACCGATGCCACCAGAGCAGGGTAGGGCGCCTTTACAGGGGCCATGCGTGGCACTGGAAAGCCAAACAGCCGCACACTGGCTGTGAATGTCTGCGATAGAAACACGCTGAGCCAAGTCCCCCACAGCGCGCTGGGCCCCTTTCTGTTCTTTTCTTCTTCCTTTTCTTTTTATTCCCGATTTTTTTTTTCTTCTTTTTTCCTTTTTTTTTTTTCTAATTGAAATTTCCCTTCAAAACAAAGGTGGTGAGGATGCCAAGGTCTTAATGCCAGTGCAAGCAATATATGGTACATGCCACAATAGGTTCTCTGCCAAGCCCCTGCGGCCAGGACAGCTACACTCTGGCATCCACAGATGTTTCGTGTGTTCTTCTCTTTTCCATTTTCAGCTCTTTGGTTAGGCATGCCTTCCATGGGTGTGTTGTACAGTGCATCATCGCCACTTATTGGGCATTGCCACAAACAATTTCGAGCCTCGACTAGAATTAGCGAACAGGACGAGGAGAGGGGCGGTGAGGGGGCAGGTATGCTAGCTTGGGTGTGGCAATCGCCACCCTAGTTCGCAAGTCACCGTGAGTTATGTTGCAACAGTCTCTCGCAAGCTGCCTCATTGCAGATTACGTTGCGTTTGATGTTGCGATTTTGTTCCGTGCTGTCCATGTTTCTTGCGCTTTCTGGGTTGGGAATCAGAAGAGACTGCCTGGTTCAGTGGCGGTACTTGCTTTGGATGATTCTTAAATGCTCAGTGGAAAACAACGCTAGGCAAGGGACGAGTGTTTTGAGGGCAGGTTTGCTTCGAGGTGAGGGTTGGCGTCAACATTGAAGAATGATTTTTTTTTTNGTCAGAACAGTTTCTCGCAAGCTGCCTCATTGCAGATTACACCGTGTTTGATGTTGCGATCTTGTTTCGTGCAGGCCATGTTTCTTGCGCTTTCTGGGTTGGGAATCAGAAGAGACTGCCTGGTTCAGTGGCGGTACTTGCTTTGGATGATTCTTAAATGCTCAGTGGAAAACAACGCTAGGCAAGGGACGAGTGTTTTGAGGGCAGGTTTGCTTCGAGGTGAGGGTTGGCGTCAACATTGAAGAATGATTTTTTTTTTTCTGACCTTTGCGTTGGTGCGGTGGATGTGTGTCCTTGCTTCTTTTGCTTATGCTGTGTCGAATGTTGATGCTTGGTTCGTCCGCAGGTGCAAGCAGCAGAGGGACTGTGCCGGTTGGTATCAGAGTTGAAGCAGCACGCTTTGTTCATGAACCACGCAAGCCTCAACGCAGCAGTTGCTCAGCACAGGGCAGAGTTTTGTGAACGGTCCGCTGAGGCCGAGGATGTGATCGGCGAGATTGCGGACGAAGCAGCAGCAATGTTGAGGGAGGTGGAGGGCCATAGATATGAGAGCTTGTGCAAGGAGGAGTGTCTGGACTCATTTAAGTCAAAACAGTCGCAACAAACGCAGATTTCTCGAGACAATGTTTGAATGATATATGCCAAGTGTCCATCTACGTCTATGATCAATTTTAAGAAAAATGGATAAATGAAGTGTCTCCTATATTCGACTCTTCCCTTAGACAGCTAAGTGACAGTTAAATTTGACTACGATTTCTCAACATGTAATTCAGACCTGTTTCGTCCAAAGCCCCCGGGTTTTTATGGTGTTTGATTTTAGTTGACCTGCCTGTTCATGTCCTTCAGATGCCCTGAGGACATTGGCTGTCAAGTCCCGGAGTTTGAAAGTCAAATGCGACAGTCCAGCCCGCAGCTCGCTTCGCGGGTCGTTTTGGAGCTTGCTTCGCTAGTCTCTCCTTGGCTCGTAGTCTGCCACATCCGCATGCAGTCGAGAGACGCTATGGAGACTGTCGATTTCTCACTTTTTGCCCATATGTTGTGCGAAACATGATGAAACTGAGTGTAGAGAAAACGGATATTTGTAATTTTGAGAAAGATCCGTTCATAAGAGCACAAATATATTAATGCCTGAATGGTTGGAGTCAAATGATTATTGCAGTCGAATGCAAGAGTAACTACAGTACTTAATGGTGGAACGCTGAAAAGTGGCGTGAGTAATGGGAGGAGGCAATGCTTGGGCTCTCGTTTTTACATAGAACAATGGCCATGGACCGTCTCAAGTTCTTCAAGGATAAATTGCCAAAGTTGTTTTTCATTAGACTAAAATAGAGGAGAATACAAGTCCAAAGCCTGGTCAAAGTGATGTGTGATACCAAGTATTAAGAACAATAGTGACTTATTTTTTCATGGTGAATTGGTCGTGTTTTGCAGATACCGATAAATTTAAACCATTGTATCCTACGTTGATCATTTGGGTTGAACCACTGATTGAAAGTATTTGCATTAGTGTGGATCGCATATAAAAAGTTTTTTTATTCTAAATTATTTTTTTTGGTTGTATAAATCTTTAAATAATATACTTTAAACAATATTCTATATATTATTGAGTGCTTTTCTATAGATATGTCTGAGTTTCATGTAAATTGGTAGAATTTAGAATAATTATTTATTATACAGAATAAAATCAAAAAAATGTAAATAATTTATCTGAATAAAATATTATGAAAAAAAATCTAACTAATCGTACACATTTTCGATTGGGGGACCCTGAAGTCTTTATCTTGATGTCTGCTTCTTGCAAGAAACGAACTGGGCCAAGGAGTAAGGGGACAGAATACTTCATCCGCCGTTCACCTTCACTTATGTAGCAAGTGTCTCGAACTTGAGGGTGGCCGGCACTCACGCAGGCGGTGAAATCCGTCAGCCATTTGAAAATGGTGAAATTTTCTGAGCCATGCGATGTTTGAGGTCCCCGTTGAAGCTCGCCGTCCGGAGCTGCAGCAGCTCCAGTAACGACCGCACCAGAGGCAGGGGAGTGTTGCAGCTGACGTCATCGTGATGAGCCTGACGACGACCGAGCTGTCACCTTGAAGCAAGCGCGTGCTCTGGCTTCGAGCAGTGCCGGCAGTGCTCTTTGCGAGGTTCCTGTGCAAGGTGCTACGCCAGCCTTGCGAGCTGCAGCGCCAACAGAAGGGACTGCGGCAGCGGCACCAGAGCAGCACCGCCACCAACATCAGCAACTGCAGCAGTGACGGCGTGGGGGGCGGCATTGGCCACAGAATAAGGAGGAGCAAGAGGAACACGAAGAACACGAGGAGGCGGAGGAAGAGGAGGTGGAAGAGGTGGAGGAGGGGGAGGAGGGAGAGGAGGAGGAGGAGGAGGAGGAGGAGGAGGAGAAGTAGGAGGAAGAA
>SZWC01000762.1:37259-55069 GCA_023375785.1 Penium margaritaceum | reverse complement strand
CCCCCCCCCCCCCCGCCCCTATAGCCTTAATGTCACCCGTCTCATCCCGGCCCTCAATTCTGAGGGCCTCGATCAGCGGGCGGGTGGGTGGGCTGGTGGGCCGCAAGAGAGGAGAGGGGGGGAAGAGAGAGCGAGAGAGAGAGAGAGAGAGAGAGAGAGAGAGAAACTAGCGGCGGTTGACGAAGTGCCAACAGATGGACGTTGGCCAGAAATTTTTTCGTAATAATCCCAACCTCCCTCCCCCCCCCATCCCACCCCTAAATGCTATCGCGGCCCACCAAACAGATGGCCGCAATGGAGAGCCATGATCTAGCACTTCCCAATCCGTCACTATTTGAGCATGGTAAAAAGGAGTGGGCGGATGGCGCTTCTTGTTGTCGGACAGGGTGGATTGGACTGTTCGGAGATAAGGATGATTGGGACTTATTGTTCCGTGGTAGGGGTGGATGGGGCTTATTGCTCCGAGGTTGGGGTTTATAGGGGTCACAGGTGACAAAACAGGGAGTAAAGGACATTTTCACCATTGCTAAACTCGTGCCTTTAGTCACTCTGACCATGAAAAGTCCTCACAATTGTAATGCTAATGTGAAGACAGAGGTGCAAAGAATGCTTTGTTGAGCAGAATGTGGATGGTTCACAGGGATAAGCTACAAAGCAAAAGACATCAAGGAATTGGGAGTATTATATCATTTGTGTTCATCAATAAGTTTACTTGATGAAAGATATCAAACATGTTGAGTGCATACATACAATAGCAAGAAACACGAGGCATGTATAAGGTCTTTGACAATCAAGTTGAGCAACACGTGCAATGCAGCGTTGTGAGTGGTTGCTTTGAGAAACTTTGCCAAGAATTGGGGAGGTTTTGAGAATATTGTATTCCATCCCTGCTGTGCACAATTGTGGTCCACCGCATGTCAAACTCAATAGTTTTTTCACCAATTGGTCGAGTGCATTTGAGCCCCTAATTTCTGATGTTCCGTTCCAGAAGGTTCTCACAACTTCGACCACTTTCTAGAATGTTCGACATAAGTTTCACGAATCACAGTGATGTTTCTACAGTGTTTGGTCGATTTCTCGTCAGTGCTCAAATTTTCTAAAACTGTGCCTCAACATTCTTGAAGCCCTCCGATTTCTCGGCGGAGCTTCTCAAAGCAACCACTCACGGCGTAACCTCGCACACGTCGAGGACCCAACATATATCTGATGTATCCGTGCAAGCGCCAACATGAGCATGATACATCTGTAAGTTTAATGTTACCTTTCTACATCCTAAAAGTTAAAAAAAAAAAAACAACACCAAATCCATTTTGACGGCCATGCCCGATTGACGAAGCAAGTCACCGATCGAGCGAAGATACGTTAATGATGTGTCACCCCTTTCGACGCAAGAATTGTGACCAAGCGATGAGCCTTTTTGGGTAACATACTAACCTACAATGTCTTCGTGGCCGAAAGATGTTGTAAGAAAATTGTGATAGGTGGATCGGTCGTTCTTCTGACAGGTCCACCAATGATGAGGCGAAGATTCTGGCGGATGTCAGATTTGGACAGCCGGACTGCAAAGCCTGCGGATGTTTTTAGTAGCAACGCACCGGACATCACGGAATCCATCAAGCGAAGCCAATGAGGAAGACAAGGACAATACGGCTGGGTCCAATCCCTACGGTCAGTAGGGATTGGACCCAACCGTGCTAGACTAGCCAAAGAACTGATCTCGGCTACAAATACTTGCACTTGTCATTCCATGCAAAATAAACCCTGTAAGATCTTAAACATGTGAAATATTTACACTTGTAGTGTAATACATGAAGTTTTGAATATAAATCGCACAATGTTTGCATAGATAACCAGTATGATTGGCCAAAATTGCTAGGGAATGCCACCGTAAACCTCCATTACTGGCCAAAATCGTGGAATTCCTTCCTTATGTGGTAAAAAAGAAAGACAGTTGCTTAGGATGTACCACGAGAAAAACATGTAGATTCTTCATTATCGGTTACTCTGTAGCCCTATGAACGCTTTTCGTACAACACCCGCACCCTTTTTTTTGGACTTGCAAACTCCCATTCGCGGACTTAGGGTTTTATATGTTTGCGCGAGCGCGCAAACATAGAAACCCTACATGCGCAAATGGGGGTTTGCGAGTCCAAAAAACAATGGCTAATTTCCCACTAATTGGTCGAGCGAAAACGCCTTTTTCAAAAGAAACGTTTTAGGGAATTATCGCTTTTCAAAAGAAGATTGCCAGAAAAACTCATTCAATACATGCAAGCCGCTTTCACACCCTATCCCAGAAAACAACTAGGGTTTTCGTGTTTTATTTTTGCGTGGCCTCCTACTGGGCCCCGCGGTAGCGAGGCCCCGTAGGTTCCCTTTCAATGCATGGGGTGTTTTGGTCCCCCCACTCAAAGCCCTCGCAAACCTTGGTGAGAAAAGTCACAAACCCCTCTATTGAGGAATTTGTGATTCATCTTTCATGTCTGACGATGTCAGCATGCTGTCGTTGAGTGGCATGCGTTTTCAACATGGTGTGTCCATTTGGATATACCGTACTAGTATCTAAAAGGTGTTTAAAATATTTTTTTGCTTTTTTTTGGGTTATTCCCAAATTGGCATGCTTGTTTTGGTATTTGTCCCTAATGTGACACCTGGCCTGTCTTATAATTTCCTCCTTAGATGCCTCGGTTTGTGTTCGACACCGATCTCCGACTAATGCCTCCCTGATAAAATCTAGCGATAGAACGTGGTTGGGAGCAAGAGAACGCAATTGGAGGTGTCGCAACATGATTGGAGGTGTCAGAATGGGGGTTTTGGCAGAGTTGCATGCGCACCGGTGCATTCGTGCAGACAACATTTTAACTTTTGATCTTCAAATGTCACGCTTCGATGGGAATTGTCACAGCCGAATTCGAGCCCCACACTAGGCAAAAAAAAAAAAAGTGTCCTTGTGTACAATGGTCTCCCGCCAATATGTATTCGTGTCAAATAGCCCTACCCCCACCTCATTTTGTCTTCATACTTTTTCAAAACTTGCCCCATCTTTCAAGTACTACTACGGTACCTCCCTAATCTTTGAATTCGTATGATGAATTTTTCTGAATGATGTGTTCCTTGATTTGGCATACATTTTCCGGGTTTGAATTATTCATGTGTTCAGAATTCATTGAATCCGTGAAAAAATGAACCCTTGAATTTGACGAATGGCTCAGTTCGATTTCAAGGTTCTCTCAAAATTCGACGACGTGCATACGAGAGTGACTGGTTGTCTCGCATGCGCATTTGCTGACAATGTTGAATCGGACATTCAAGCAGTGAAATTGTGAAATTTTGACTGATCGTGATAGTGCACACCATGGAGCGGACGTGAACGCAGAGAGTTTTTACTATGGCCAACCCATTTCGGTTTACAACCTATGAGAAAGCAATACAAGAATTGCTATGTGAACACTATAATCTGACCATTCCTGAAAGTAGTTGTTTTGGTGTTTCAATGATTTCGTTGAACGAAATAACGTACCCAATTCGACCACGCAAAAAAAAAACATTAAAATTTAATTCAAAGATCAGGGGGTAGCGTATGTTTTAGCATGCTCGCTGGACATAAGGTTAATAAAGAGCGAAAAAAGTCCCAAAATTGGATATGGCATGGTTAATGTGCAAAACGTGGATACGGCGATAGTTATTGAGAATTATGTGGATATATGGTCACTCCCCCGTTGTATATTTATGCTCGAATTATTCGACATTATCATCAAGGTATACTGACTGCTTAATGCAAGTTATCCACTTGTTCCAATTCCTCGAATCATCTACTGCTCTGCACCTCATCCATGTGCACCACCAACGTTCCGCTCAGTGTAAGGCTTGGTTTTGGAGTGCAATGACACTTGAGAGACAGTCGACAACTCAACTACCAAGCAACAACCTTGCACAAGTCTTCAGTGCATCTCCACCATTGAAAGGATCGCAGACCTCATGACGATGATGATGAACGGAGCAAGGAAAAACGGCAAAAAGTAACATTCACCGGGAAATACTCCGGCAATGGCGAATCAATCACACACAAACAACGACACATTTTGGACAAACAAGGCAGTATGAGCAGCTTTTCCATCGAATGACACAACACCGACAAACCCGACATCCAACCCTATGATGGACCCCTCCGGCTCGGCGAATCCTTCGCCTCCACCACTGCCCATCGGGATGAAACCTGGAGAGATGGGAGGCACCCGTCGACAAGCTCACATCGACAAAGATTTGTACTAGAATATTTCCGGAATTCAAAGCCTCAACACACATCCGCTCCATTAACTTAATACAAAGATGGAGGAGCTACGTAAGTCCATGCATGTGAAGCAATGCTCATCGAGAGGAACATTGAAGAGAACCCCATATTCTACCAGCTCTCCGTGAGTCATTCGACCCTCCCAACTCATAAGGACCAACATTCAGGATGTCACTGGAGGTGTACTTCACAGCTGTTGGGATCAACAACAGAAAAAAAGAAGATAGATCTCGTAACCTCACTTTTGCATGGAACAGATTTAAGTTGGAGGTCCGATCTAAAGACCATCCAACAGCAGCAGGAGACTAGTGGAGCTCGATCAAAGGCTCACGTGGCTCCTTACATCATTGGCCACAGACGTTCTACCTCTTGAGCAAATAGATCTAACGTGGCATGCGTCCCTCAATCCAGTAAACACATAGAGGAATTTCGCATGCGCGCAACTCTCGCCCAATTCTGAAAGATGAACGAGAAGTCAAACGCAAGATAGAGGCTTCAATGCCTATGTCAGCAGACCTGCATGGCAGAGTACACGTAGCGATTTTGCGAAATCATCATCGGTGGCAAACTTGCCCCTAATTAATTTTATTTCTACAATAACATCAACCTCAATAGAGATGTTGAGCAAGCGGTTGCCATTTTCAGCATCTAAGACGACCTTTTGTGAATGACCAGGACAACCAATTGCATCAACAATGCTGGAAAAAACACTCCGACAAAGGATTCCAACGACCACGATTATAATCTTGGCAGAGGGAAGTCACAGTCGAGAGAAACTTCGTCTTTGATGGAGATTGACACCGTCATTCAACGCTATCAATGGCTTTGCAATAATTTCGCACAACTACTAGAAACGATAGGGACAGGCCAAATAGAAATTGGAAATTTGCATAGAAGAATGAGGAGTCGGGAAACAGAAAAGGGCATGAGTAGACGAAGAAGCTCCTGTTCAGTCAAAAAAATATGCACCGACTGATTGCCAATCTCAGTAGCTGAAATTGCCACAGACAAGGATTCCTAAGGTTGCAAAGTTTGACAAGGGGTACAAGGACAACCAACCGGCAATGCTGCTACAAGTAAAGTCGAGGGGTTGTAAGATTCGTAGAATGGTACCGACACTGCGGGATGGAGGAGCTTCTCGTAGTTTTGTAATAAAAAACATGGTTCTGAATCTGGGTTTGCAGACTAAACTGGGGATGTTTGAAGGAAAATCTGTCAATGAATGACTGCATATCCATCAACTTTGTAAGTCTCCCGTGCAGAACTTAAGGGTGGCTAGTCCACAGGGGGACATGGGAAGCAAAAGAAGTTGCAGCAACCGGGGTAACTATATCGGCCTGAAGACCTGAAATTTTCATAGCCATTCCGGCGGAGTTTGTAACACTTGTTGAGTTGTTCGAAGGGCTTTGCCCTGATGAACTACCCCGAGAGTTAACCCCGCAGAAAAAAGGTCAACCACCAAATTGACATAAAGCTAGTCAGCAGGTCGATAATTAAAGGGACCTATCGAATGAAGAACAACGAGCTGACCAAACTCAAGAAGTAGCTGGATGAGATGCTTGGTACGGGGTTTTTGAGACTCTCCATGTTGACCTACGTGGCACATGTACTTTTCATGCAAAAGAAAACTCAGTAGATGCGGATGTACATGCACTCCCGAGCATTGAGCGACATCACTACAAAGAACCGTTAACCTCTTCCACGCGTAGACAGAGTTTCTGACCAACTCTGTGGGGCCAAAGTTTTCAGCAAAATCTACTTATGCAACATTTGTCATAAGATCCGTGTCTCTGATAAGGATGTTGAGACGATATAATTATGCACCTGATATGGGCACTTTGAGTTCATGATCATGGCATTTGGACTCACAATCGCACATGTAACATTCATGGCGGTGATAGACAATTTTTTTATCCATATCTTGAAAACCTTGTTGTCGTATATCTTGAAAACATCCGGATGTGCAGCCGCATCCTGGAGGGGCACAATGGGCATCTCCAAAAGGTTCTCAAGATTTCAGAAAGACAAATATTTTTGGAAATCTCTATAGATATGACTCTGGTCACCGTTTGATCGAGTCCTTGGGACACATCATCAGTGATGGACACATCACCATGGACTCGAAAAAGGTGGAGGCGGTCGCTGATTGGCCGACGTAAACCGATGTTTGGGACGTCGAGGTAATTTTGGGCTTCTATAACTACTACATAGGGGTGTAGTTATTTACTATTCTTAAAGGACTAGACCCGATGGTTAGCGTCTCTCTCCGATCACACTCCTAAAACCACCTGGTGAAATTGGGGGATAACGAACAAGACACGTTTAGAAATTTGAGAAATATTGTGACCTTGGTGCCAGTATTATGATTGGAGGATCCAACAGTGGACTGTATCTTGGCCACCAACACGTCCGATCCAGCGATCAGAGCCGTTCTCCTCCAAGACAACGAAAGCGGAGAACAAGCAATTGCATATGTGCTATGAACGTTATGCAGACTGAAACTCAACTACGCGGTTCACGAGAAAGAAATACTCATAGATTTGCAGGCATTGAAATCATGGTGGTGCTACTTGGAATGCTGGTGATTCATCGTTCGTACCAATCATCATGCACTAAGACATCTCAGGACTCAGCCAAATCCGAGCCATCAACGAACTTCATGGATGAAGCGCCTTGAATCCACGTTTGACTACATCTGATGTCCAAGATCAACATGCTACCCATACCACACAATGTTGTTCGTAAAGGGTTGTGAGGAGTTCAGCGAGTATGAAAGAACTAAAATTGGGTTTGACTATTCCTACTGATGATGACGGGCTACTCACCTGGTTGTCATGCCATCAAACAAGGAACTACAAAGAATGCTAATGAAGGAATACCACAACACAATCGGGTGAGGACAAGACTCTTAAGAAGTTAACAAAGTGCTACTAGTGGGACAAGATGCAAACTGACACGGACGTCTTTTACAAATCTTACGACACCTGTCAAAGGTAAAAATCTCGTAATCCGAGGCAACGAAGACTATTCCAACCACTCCTTGTTCCGACGGATCCATGGGTCAATCTCAGTGTGGAATCCGTGATGGGATTGCCTATCACTCTCAAAGGTTACAATGCCATTCTCATGGTGGTGGATAGATGTTTGAGAATTTCACATTTCATCCTGACGAGTACCGTCACCATAGAAAGAACATTAGGGTGTTTCTTAAACTTGAACGTACGCCTACATAATGTGTCACGTTGCATCATTAACGACAAGGATGGCCACTTCACAAACCATTTTGGTGCCAATTGATGACGCGTTACAGCACTCGGATCCAACTATCCATGGTTGTTCATCCTTCAACCGATGGATAGTCTGAGTTGACCAATTCAACGCTCAAACAACTTCTCCACACTTAATGCAAGCTGCACCACACCGATTGGGCAACCAAGCTAGAGAATATCAAAATCACATACAAATCTGCCAGTTCCATCGCAAAAGGTAAAATTCCACTTGAAGTGGTCTACGCAAACTTTCCGACACAATGGCAGGACTTTAGAGCCTGAGGAACATTCCCTCGGTCAACATCCATTGCAAGGATTTCTTCAGCGTTTGGGAGGAAACATGACAAACCCTCACCAAGACACAAATAGCCATGAGACAGGTAGTCAACTGAAATCATAGTGATTATGTATTTAGCACTGGAGATCTCATCCTACTTTGCTAAGCGAATATCAAACTCTGAGGAGAGGACTTTGTAAAGCTCAAACCCAAGTGATTGGGACCATTTGAGATGGAAAAAACATGAACCAGTTTCGTTGCTTGCATTTGCCTTCCTGAAAACATTGTGATCCACCTGGTCTTCTGTATCAACAAGCTCAAGCACTACTGGAACCCCAACACCACTTCCCAGCAGAAACGTTATATCTGGTCGGCGGCTGAGTGTGTCCGCCGGGTTGATATTTCCTGGCATGTACTCGATGTTGTAGTCGAACCAGGATTCAAGGAACTCCATCCATCGGGTTTGACATCGACTGAGATTCGACTCCGTCTTCAAATATTTTAACGCATGGTGTTTGGTGCACATGATGCATCAACAGCAGTCCAGGTAACACCGCCATGTCTTGAACGCATACACGACCGCCAACATTTCTTTCTCGTGTGCAACGTAGTCAAGTTCTGGTTCTGACAGTTTTCGAGACATGTAGGCAACCGGTTGCTCGCCGTTACCGTGGTATTGTAGGAGGACCGTGCCAATGGCTTGATCTGACGCATCTGTAGCCATGACGTAGTTGACTGTCAGATTAGTTAATTGTAGAGCTGGTACCGAGGTCAGAGCGTTCCCTAAAGTGATGAACACATCCTGTTTGATGTCTCCCCACTGCCACTCGTTTTCTTTTTAAGTGAGGTCATAAAGAGGCACTGACACTCGGGCGTAGTCATGTACGAAGCGCCGGTAGTAATTGTAGAAGTCGAGGAAAACCTTAACGTCTCAAACGTTGGTCGACATCAGCCAACCAGCGACTGCTGCCACTTTTTTTGGATCCATGGTGATCCGTCCACCGTTTATGACGTGGCCTAAAACCTCAATCAAACGGCGACCGAAGTCACATTTCGAGAGTTTTCCAAAATACTTCTCTCTTTGTAAAAATTTGAGAACTTTCCGAAGATGTCCATTGTGTTCCTCTAGGGTGTGCCTGTACACCATAATGTTGTCGAGGTATACCACGAAAAAATTGTCAATGTATGATCAGAAAATGTTGTTCATTGCTACCATGAACATTGCCGGGGCACTTTTTTGTCCGAACAGCATTACTATGAACTCGAAATTCCCGTAGCGGGTTCAAAATGTCTTCTTCTTGATGTCTGCATGTGCCATACGTATCTGGTGATATCCGCTGCGCAAGTCGATTTTTCTACACATTTGAGCCCCTCAGAGTTGGTAAAAAAGTTCATAAACTCGGGGAAGAGGGTAGTGGTTCTTGATGGTAGCGTCGTTCAACGCCCGATATTCCATGCACATCCGCATCTCACCTATTCTCTTTTTTACAAACCGTATTGGTGCAGTGTATGGTGACATGGAAGGGCGGAAGAACCCTTGACAGAGCATCTCGTCGAGTTACCTTTTTAGCCCGTTCAACTCATGATCGCTCATCCAATAGGCCCCTTGAACTGTGGGTCTATTGTGTGGCTTTAGTTCAATGTTATGGTCGATGTTTCGTTGAGGAGGTAAAGTTCTCAGGAGTTCGTCGGGGAAGATGTTCGCAAAATTTTGGATGAGTGGTACGAACTCTTTAGGTACCATCGCGAACTTCGTTGATGCCGATTAGGCTGATGAGGCCGTTGATGAGTCAGCTGCTACCACTACCGCTACTTCCATTGGTTGGAGCTGTCGAGCCACGTACGAGCTCCTCGTCGTATGCAGTACTTGGCCATGTTGAGTGGTATCGACAGCACAGGTTGTCCATTTTTTTCTTCCGCGGCTTCCTCTGCTGCTTCCATCTCTGTTGCTTCCGTTGTCCCCTTCTGTCCCGCACGTAGAAGCTGTTGTTTGGCGTGGTCCATTTCTATGTAGACGTCGACGATGTTCCAGTCCACCCACGGATTGTGCCGGTACAAGAAATCTCGTCCGAGGATGATTTTGTGATCGCTCATTGAATAAGACCTTCAGACCAATACATCCCGTAGATCTTCCACTTGTAGTCATAGTGGTTCTCGGAGTCTCCGTATCTGTAATCTCCCATCAACGGTTTTTCCCTCAATTATCCCTGGTTCGGTCTGCTAGCCCAGTTTGTGAACCATGTCATTGCTCACGAAGCTGTGTGAAGCTCCTCCATCCAATAGTGCCATTACCATTCTGCGACTTTTGCATCCTTGAGGCTGAACGTTTAGTTGTATCACCGGTTGGTTGTCCTCGTACCCCTCGTCAAACTTCACGATCTCAGAAACCCTCCACGACAATGTAGGCCGTTCAGATGGGCAATTGTCGGTGCAGATCGCTCCTTACGGAAAAGAGTTACGAATTTCACTCCTGCCCTTTGCCATTTTCTGATTCATTTCTTTGCTACTTTTCCCCCCTTTTTCCCTACTGCTTGCTCCGACAGTTTCGAGCGATGTGTACGACTTTTCAACAGTTGTAGCAGGTTGGCATATCTCCCTGGTCGACAAAATCCACTTCCATCTGAGTCGAGGAGTTTGTTGACTGGTTCTTTCCGTTTCCACGGTAATTGTGGTTAAGAGGTCACCAAATATAGGATTCTTGGATCTGAGTGTTGTAGTTGGCACTCTCGATCCTTTCTATTGTTGTTTTCATCCGCGGTAAATCATTTGGGATGCCAAAAATGGAGATTGCTCCCTGGATATCTTGCTTGAGGCCGTTGTTGTACTGGAAATCGAGTTCATCGGTGGCGATGTCTGCTCCTGTGAAGATCTCGCGGAATCTCCGTGTATACTTTGCCACGCTCGATTGCTACGGAGACTGTGGAGCTTGTACCGTACGTAGGACTTTTCATTCAGTCGTCCAAAGCACGAGAGCATCGCGCATGAGAATTCATTCCAGTCGGTTTGTGGCATCACTGCGTCTTGCCACTGTGGGTTGATCTGCTCCAAGGATAGAATGTCTGTGATCGGCGATATGACATGGGCGCCGTTGGCCGTTGATGATGCTCTGCCAGTCTCCTATTTTCGTTGTGTGGTTTTTAGATCAGACCACCAACTTAGCGCCGTGCCATGCAAAAGCGCGGCCGTGAGGTCAATTTTCTTCAGATTGTCGTTGATCCTAGCAGTGGTGAAGTACACCTCCAAACTCATCAGCCACATCCAAACCGTCGGTCCCTTTGAGTTTCGAGGATGGAACGGTTCTGGTGGAGCCGCACGAATTTCAGGTTTGCTCGAGAGTTGGGAATTTCTCTCCACGAGCACCGGTTCACATGCGATTGTGTTGCGAAGAGCCTCCATCAGGACGTTAAGTTGTCGGAGCAGATGGTCATTGATTCCTTTGAGCACAGAGATCCGGTTTGACAGTTCCTCGTTGATCCGCGCCTATCGTCCAGTGCCACTTGTCGTCCGTGATGTCGTTGTCGAGGCTGTTGGTAGGAGCTGCTGGTTTATTTTCATTGAGTCCGTGACCGGATTGGTCGGCGAAGTCATAGGGGTTGATCCAGCTGCTGCAAAGCCTGCCACGCCAGCGTTCGCTGTCGCTTCAGGGTTTGCGTGCATCTACACATTCTGTTCCTCCAACGCCAAAGTCGTCGCCAAAGACCCGCTTCTAGTTGTCAGTTGGGTTCCCTTGTCTCACATCGTCGTCGCAAAGGATGTAAAGTCTTAACATGCAAGATTCGTTGATGGCTTGTGCGAGGTAGTCCTCCGGATGGGTTAAGTAGTCGGATGCCTCTCCAGCACCGCTACGCTGTGATAGCAAGTGTTATGCCAAATGGGCATAGATGGTGAACAAGTAGAAGTTTTGAGGTAGAACATGATTTAGTATTTGGGACAATTGAGCAATCTATAATAAGTGGTAAGTGTACTTCGATGACAAGTTTTGAAATGATCGAACATATATGTACAAGTGTCGAGTTACCAATAATGCATAGTCGGAGCTGTTGGGTTGATTGTCGAGCGATGAGTGCGGAGTTGCATCATGAGTGGTCGGATTCGAGAAGGTCTGCAGAGAACCGGGGGGTCTTCGAGAATCGACAGTGAAGATGCGAGATGCATCTTTGTACATCGAGATTCATCTCATTGCATCGGTAAACTTGTCAATTGTTTCGCCCTTAGTGGATATTCTTGAACCTTCTGACAGTTTTGACTTCTCGACGCATCGCGACGAATCTGGATTTATAAAGATGCATCGTGCATCTTCACCGTCAATTCTCGAAGACTTCTTGGTGGATCTTCTCAAATCCGACCACTCACGACGTGACTCCACACGCGTCGCTCGACATTTGACCCAACAACCCCGACTATGCTTCATCCGTAACTCGTCACTTGTATATATATGTTCGGTCATTTCAACACTTGTCATCGAAGTACGCTTATCGCAAATTATAAATTACTCAAGTCTCCCAGCTTATATATCATGTTTTGCCTTGCAAATTCTACTTGTTCACCATCTACGCTCCGTTTGGCGTAACACTTGGTATCAGAGCACAACAGTGCTTGAGAGGCATTCCACTACATTACCCATCCAGAGGACAACCTCACACAAGTCTTCAGTGCATCTCGCACGTCTAGACTTCGCAGACTTTGCGACGACGACGTGAAGCGAGAGAGTGCAACCGACGACCAGCCATGGGTCTTCGGCGACGACTTCAGCGATGGGGGAGCAGAACGTGCCGATGCACATGAACCCTGAAGTGACAGTGAACGCTGGCGTGGCAGGCTTTACGGCAGCTGGGACAACCCCTACAACTTTGGCGACCAATCCAATTACAGACCCGATGGTGATGAACCAGCCACCCCTATTGACAGTCTCGACGACGAAAAAAAAGACGACAGGCGGTTTCGGACGACAAACGCAGATCAACGAGAAAATGGAGAACATGATCTCCGTACTCAAAGGAATTAACAACCAGCTGCTCCAACAACTCAACATCGCGATGGAGGCTCTTTGCAACGCAAGCGCGCATGAAGCGGTGTTTGTCGAGAGAGGATTTTAGCTCTCGAGCGACCCCAAATTTTGTCTGGCTCCACCAAAACCATTCAATTCTGAAAACTCCAAAGGACCAATGGTTTGGATGTGGATGACAAGTTTGGAGGTGTACTTCACCACTTTTGGAGTCAATGACGATAAAAAGAAAATTGATCTCGCAGCCGTGCTTTTGTGTGGCACGGCGTTAAGTTGGTGGTCCAACCTCAACACCATCCAATGGCAATAGGAGACCGGCAGAGCATCATCAACGGCTCACAACGCCCGTCTTACATCACCGACTGCAGACGTTCTATCCTTGGAGTAGATCAACCCACAGTGGCAAGACACGCTGATGCCACCCACCGAATGGAATGAATTTTTGTGCCCGATTCTCGCATGCTTTGGACAGCTGAACAAAAAATCTGACGCACGGTACTAGCTCCAGTGTCTACGTCAGCAGTCCAGCGTGATCGCTCGCTCTGACCTCAACGCCAGCCCTACGATTAGCCAATCCAACGGTAGACTACGTGATTGCCACGGATGCATCACACCGAGCCAGTGGCATGATTCTTCTACAATATCATAGCAACGACGAACAACCGGTTGCGTACATATCTTGAAAACTGCGAGGACCGGAACTCAACTACGCGTTCCACAAAAAAAGAGGTGTTGGCTGTCGTGCACGCTTTCAAGACGTGGCGATGCTGCCCGGAGTGTGGTCGATGCATCTTGCGCAAGATGCGCAAGGTATTTGCGCAAGATATGCGCAAGATTTTGTACACTAAAATATTTGAAGACGCAGCCGAATCTCAGCCGATGTCAAACCCGATGGATGGGATTCCTTGAGTCCGGGTTTTTCTACAAAATCGAGTACCGGCCAGGCAGGACTAATCCCGCAAACGCACTCAGGTGCCGAGCAGATTTTATGGCTGACCTGGCAACCCTACACCTACTGCGAGACCCGTACCTCCAACGATTGATCGCATGAGGCTACGACCAGCATGTCGGATATGATTAAACAAAATTCTGGTTCGATGCACCCTACATGCGACAACGCTTCACTCGCCAAGTCGTTGTTCCCCCGAACGACAAACTTCACTGTATGATGCTCAAAGAATGCCAGGTGGACACTTCGGAGAGGACAAGACCCTGAAGAAATTGGCAAAACACTATTGGTGGGAGAAGATGTAATCCGACGTGGCCAACTTCTGCAAAACATGTGACACCTGTCAGTGACAGAAATCTCGTTGCACAAGGCCACCTGGACTTCTGCAATTGCTTCCTGTTCCAACGGAACCATGGGCGGACATCTCCATGGACTTTGTCACCGGATTACCAATCGCACACGAGGGATATGACGCCATCCTCATGGTCGTCGACAGGTTTTCTAAAATGTCCCACTTCATTCGACAACGACCACCGTTACCGCCGAATGAACAGCATGGCTCTTCCTAAACATCATCGTGCGGCTATACGGCATACCGTGAACCATCACAAGCGACATAGACGATTGATTTACCAGCCGTGATTTGGCAAATTGATGACTCGCTACGGCAAGAGAGTTTAACTTTAAACGGCGTTTCATCCTCAACCCGACAGTCAAACTGAGCGGACGAATCAGACGCTTGAACAATTTTTCCAAACACCATGCAAACCATAACGGATAAAACCCCATTCAAAGTGTTGTATGGAAAACTTCTCGCCACACTAGATGGTCTACAAAGGCGCAGCAACATTCCCATGATCGACGTACGATGTCGAGATTTCACCACCGCCTAGGAGGAAACACGGAAAACCCTCATGAAGACACAAGCAGCGAAGAAGCGAGCAGCTGACCGACATCGTAGCGACGACATCTTCACCGATGGCGACAAAGTCCTCCTTAGCTCACTGAACATCAAACTTTGCGGATCCGACTATTTGAAGCTCAAATCTCGATGGTTGGGACCGTTTGAGATCGAGTGCATGCAAATCCCTGTGGTTGCACGACTTAAACTCCCTGACACTATGAAAGTTCATCCGATGTTCCATGTCCGTAGACTCCGGAGAGAACTACCCTGACAGAGATGTCCCTCCTCCGCCTCCCATTCAAGTAGATGAACACACGGAGTCCGTCATCAAGGACATCCTCGGCCATCGACGACGAGGTAAGAACGACAGAATATCTCCTCAAATGGCATGGCTACGACGCCGCGCATAACAGCTGGGAATCCTATGACAATCTCCGAGACGTCGATCATCTCATCGACAACTACTACCACCGTCTCCGGGCCACATCTGCACACGCGCCACGATGTCACGACTAAAAAGGGGGAGAAGTGTTACGTACCAGATGTACACGAGTCCATAATCATATCAAGTGGGCATTTCCGTTATTACACAAACATCCCATCGTGTCGCGAGAACCGCGATATTCACTCCGACGACTGAGGGTAAGCTGGCCAACTGACCCGCCCTTTGTGGATAATCTTGAACCTTCTGACAGCTTCGACTTCTTGAAGCATCACAAATAATCTGGATTTATGCAGGTGCATCCTGCATCTTCACCGTCAATTCTCAAAGAACCCTGACTTCTCGTTGGACCTTTTCAAATCCGACCACTCATGACGCGACTCCGCACGCGTCGCTCGACATTCGACCCAACGGCCCCGACTATGCTTCATTCGTAACTCGTCACTTGTATACATATGTGCGATCATTTCGACACTTGTCATCGAAGTACACTGTCTGCTAATTATACATTGCTCAAGTGCCCCAGATTCAAAATCGTGTTTTGCCTCGCAACTTCTACCTGTTCACCATCTACGCTCTGTTTGGCGTAACAGCCAGAGGGGGTGCGCATCGGTGCAAAACCAGAGACAGGTCAAGTTCAAACCCACCGTTGCTGTTTCCCATTGTTGAAATTCATCCAGGACAGAATAGAATTGCAAAAAATGGCATGGATGAAGAACAGATGAAAGAATATGACAAAGGTGAGAGTGTAGTTCAATAAAATTCATTTAAGCGCCAAAATGGGACAGATGAATGCATTCAGTGTTCATGGACAATAGAACGGGCAGAAGATATCATGGCACGGGATTGGGGGCTTTCGTTGAGCGGCCTCGGTGAAATGATGCACCTTCCAAGGTGCGAGAATGAAACATGAAGGTGTAAACGAGCGCGTAAAAAGGTTTCAACGTTTTGCACATGCCTCGTAAGTTCGCAACCTCTCGCAACAACCTTCAAGCTCTAGCACACCTACACGTCACTTCGCAGACTCGATTTCCCGCCGCAAGATCAGAGAAAAATGCAATTTCAGCGTGGTTTTCAAAGTGGCACACAAAAATGGCCGGTTACTGTACGAGTACACAAAAATGGCCACCCCGTCAAATAGCACACAAAAATGGCCACTTGATGTACGAGCACACAAGAATGGCCACCGCCTGAAGAAGCACACAAAAATGACCAGCTTAGAAATGGCCACACGCAAAAAAGCTCACAATAATGGCCACCGCACGCAAGTGATGCCACGTGAGCAGCTGGCCCTCGTAAAAAGTTGGTCGCCCGTCTACTTCGCAACATTACTTTCTCCCTTTCAAAGAAAAGTCGAATTATTCTTAGTGTAGGTAATTTTTTTGTGTCCCATGGTCATAACCAGTAGTGAAGGGAGGGTCACCGTGACACCAAAAACAGCCCGAGTATTGAGCCCGGTCCCCCAAACTACAGCGTGTATAACCTGGGGTGTTTCCACCATAGGTGGAAACTGGCTGAAAGGTATAACGTGGGAATCTTAGTGTAGGTAAAATATGCGTCAATCTCCGGTGTCAGAACAAGACCCTAGTGGCAGAAGTTCGCACCTCACGAAAAGAAGTTTGCCTTCGTCTCACTTCGCATCAGGAGTTCGCCTTCAAGTAGACATTTTTGTGTGTTATTTCATGGGTGGCTATTTTTGTGTGCTACCTTAGTAAACAGGGCTACTAAGGTAGCACAAAAAAATAGCCACCAATGAAATAGCACACAAAAGTGTGCACCTGGAGGCAAACTCCAAGTGCGAAGTGAGACGAAGGCGAACTTCTTTCTGTGAGGTGCGAACTTCGGTCACTAGAAAGGTGTTCTGACATCGGAGATTGACGCATCTTTTACCTACAATAAGACTAAATCGAATTTGCTTTCAAAGAGAGAAAGTACTGCTACGAAGTAGACGGGCGACCAACTTTTTGCGAGGGCTTGGTGCTTACGTGGCATCACCTGCACACGGTGACCATTTTTGTGTGCTTTTTTGCGTGTGGCCATGTTTGCGCTGGCCATTTTCGTGTGCTACTCCAGGCAGTGGGAATTTTTGTGTGCTCATACATTAAGCGGCCATTTATGTGTGCTATTTGACAGGGTGGCCATTTTTGTGTGCTCAAACAACGACCGACCATTTTTGTGTGCTACTTTGAAAAGCCATGCTAAAATTGATTTTTTCTCGCAAGATCATCAATGAAAATTGAATGGGCCTAATAGCTCGGATGCCCGCACCGCGCGCACTATTAAACTGGCATACCTGTGAGTCCAAAATTTGACACGGCATACCCACATGTTTAGGAAAAGGAACTAGGTATCCGGCCCTCGCTCGCCCGATCAGCCACGTGCTGCTCTGATCGAGCATGGCGACGAGGGTCATGTGACCGTCACTTGATCGCGACCGTCGCTCCCTCGCGAGATCGCGATGGAGCGATGACCCATTTGCTTTTTTTTTTTTCGACGGGCAAACCCCCTATTACGATTTAGGGTTTTGTATGTTTATGTATTTAAGGTTTTATGTTTTGCACGGGCGTAGCCCGCGCAAAACATAAAACCCGTGCAAAACATAAAACCTTACATCGTAACAGGGGGTTTGCGCGTAAAAAACAAACGAAAGGGTCATCGCTCCATCGCGATCGA
>SZWC01000762.1:13077-30547 GCA_023375785.1 Penium margaritaceum | reverse complement strand
AGGTGCAGGTGCAGGTGCAGGTGCAGGTGCAGATGCAGGTGCAGGTGCAGGTGCAGGTGCAGGTGCAGGTGCAGGTGCAGGTGCAGGAGCAGGTGCAGGTGCAGGTGCAGGTGCAGGTGCAGGTGCAGGTGCAGGTGCAGGTGCAGGTGCAGGTGCAGGTGCAGGTGCAGGTGCAGGTGCAGGTGCAGGTGCAGGTGCAGGTGCAGGTGCAGCATGTCTTGTCTTGCACTTGAGGTCGAGGTGATTGTGCGTTAGGCACGTTACGTTGCACAACATGCGAACAACACAAGATCCACTGCCAGCTGCCACTGGCAAGACAGTCCTTTGTCTGGGAATTCACGGTAGTGGTAAGGTTCCACCCCATTCCCCCCCCCTTNGTGGCAGGCCATCGACGACGACAGCAATCAGACGGGGCAAATGACGGCTGCGTTGTTGGGTTGGCCGCAGGCCACGTTTGCGTCCAAGGTGCGTAAGTGGCCTGAAGATGATCAGTGCTGTTTCTTCAAACGGTATTGGGAGGAGGAGGACGTCAATGTGTAACCGTTTGTCATCCAAGTACAATGGGACGTATGACCAGGCTGGAAATATGAGGTGTGGGGCTCATTCTTCCTCGTCTCTTGGGCGAGGAATGCACCGCTGCTTGGCTGGCACCCTCACCGTCATGAGTTACTCTCACCGCCATGAGTTACTCTCACCGCCATGAGTTACTCTCACCGTCATGAGTTACTCTCACCGTCATGAGTTACTCTCACCGCCATGAGTTACTCTCACCGCCATGAGTTACTCTCACCGTCATGAGTTACTCTCACCGTCATGAGGTACTCTCACCGTCATGAGGTACTCTCACCGTCATGAGTTACTCTCACCGCCATGAGTTACTCTCACCGTCATGAGCTACTCTCACCGTCATGAGTTACTCTCACCGCCATGAGTTACTCTCACCGCCATGAGTTACTCTCACCGCCATGAGTTACTCTCACCGTCATGAGTTACTCTCACCGTCATGAGGTACTCTCACCGTCATGAGTTACTCTCACCGCCATGAGTTACTCTCACCGTCATGAGCTACTCTCACCACCATGAGGTGCGACTGTCCTACAGCCTTTCCCACCCACTGCCCCCACAGCACAGAACAAGAAGAACCATTCAGGTAGGTGGTCCAAAGTCCTGCACACGTCCACAGACACAATACGGTTCTAGCCACACGATCGGAGACAAACAAAAGGTTTTTTGGGCAAGGCCCTTGCGGCAATGACCGCTGCACCTGCCTGTGTCCACAGCTGTGCGTAGCACACAGGTTGGAGATGGCCATGGGGATCTGGCGCCATGGAGGCAGCAGGAAAACATCATGTGGACGTCCGTGGCCTCCATTGCGTCGGCAGATGACAGTACATCGGTATTCAGAGACAGTACACTGGCCACAGAAATGTGTTGCACCATAATAGCAACCGAATTGCTAGTCGAGCCAGCCAATGTCCTCCAGAGGTGTCGCGTCATGGCCATGGGGAAGGCACAGCTGAAATGCCTCATGATGGTGCGAATTCCAGGCTACAGGCACAAGGCCTCCCAGTGTGTCCCACGCCCGGACCCGGTTGGACCAGCCTTGGCGGTGGTGCTAGGCTGGCTGGTGTTTGGTCGGTTTCTCTTCCTCAGCATGGCAGAGGGCATGACCCTCCGTAGGTGTTGTCTCTCCGTGCACTTGCACCGTGGTGACTTCCCACCACCCACATCGTCCCTCACTCGCTATCCTCCAGGACGAGATAGGGTGCACAGATCCGGACCCGACTGAACGAGGGCACAAGTGTTGCAAGCCCACTGGTTCAAGTCACGTCGAAGGACCCGACTGAACGAGGGCACAAGTGTTGCAAGCCCACTGGTTCAAGTCACGTCGAAGGACCCGACTGAACGAGGGCACAAGTGTTGCAAGCCCACTGGTTCAAGTCACGTCGAAGGACCCGACTGAACGAGGGCACAAGTGTTGCAAGCCCACTGGTTCAAGTCACGTCGAAGGACGGACTCATCGCAGTCCACACAGTACTCTTTGTTTTCAATTTTGTTCGTTTTTTTCTTTTCTTCCTTTTTTCTTTTTTTCCCAAGAAATCTTTTTTATGGCACATGGTGGGGAGGATGCCAATGTCCTACGCGCCACCGCAAACAAGACATGGTACAGACCACATCCACAGAACAGGAAGAGCAGGGTTAACGGGCAAGGCCCTATGGCCAGGACCGCTACACTCGGGCGTCCACCGGGTCCACGTAGCAGAGGTCGGAAAGCGCCACTGGGCCCTGGAGCCATGGAGGTGGCGGGCGCTGCTGCAAGTCGTGCCGGAGCTCCACATCCGGCCGGCCGTGAGCCACGCATGCGCGGCGGATAACAGCGCACTGCCGGCGGATGCCTGCGAGGGAAAGGCGCTGGGCAAGGATGGCCACCGACCGGCTCGTCCAGGTCACCAGATCCTCTGGAGACGCTCCCTGATGCCCCTGCTGCAAACAAAGCTGCGAGAGGCGACGTAAAAAGTCCCATGCCGCAGGTCCCAGGCCGCCAAGCGTCTCCCAGGCTAGCGGACGGAGGACCCACCCCGGCCGATGAACTAGCGCCGGGTGGTACTTTGTCCGCTTAGCCTCCTTTGCATGGCGGAGAGCCCGGCCCTCCGAAGTGGCAGTCGCCCCCTGAGCATCCACCGTCGTTACATCGATGACACACATGGCGCCGTGCTCCCGGTCCTCCAGGATGAGGTCCGGTCGGAGGATGGCGGCGGCCGTGGGGAGGAGGCCGCCCGGCTCTACGCGTGTCGGAAGGGTGTGCTCGCGGCAGATGCAGGCCAACTCGTCCCGGATAGCGTGGTGGACCTCCGTGATGAAACGGGACCCTCGCTGACGAGTCAGCGGGGCAGGAGTGAGGCCACTGACCCCGCAGTGCTCCAGGTACCCGAGGGGGAGACCAAGCCAGAGCTGCGCGTGCAGGCAGAAGTCCGCCGAAGAGAGGTGGACGTGGTCGCGAGGGCCGGTCGGGGAGGCCTGAAGCCAGAGAGCCGCGCCTCGAGAGCCAGCCGCCCAACACCGGCGGACGAGCAGGCGCCGGCACTCCGAGGCGTGGTGGGGGCGCTTCTGCTGCTGCGGAGGACAAGTGCAGTGGCGAGCCGCCACATCACCGACATCCTGAATCCAGGATGTGCGGAGGTCGTGGAAGAGGTCGGCGGTGAGCTGCTGGTAGATGTCAGAGGGGGCTCCCATCTGCAGCTCTGCCAAGGTGGCCAAGCGAGCCTGCACTGCGGGTGGAAGGAGAGCAACCGCCGCGTCCCAAAGAGGGCAGAGAAGGGATGGGGCAGAGGGAGCGGGGAGGAAAGAGCCGAAAAGTGCCAAAAGATCCTGCAGCATACTCGCCGATGCCGCAACGTACGCCAAGGGAGCCCGAGAGCGTGCGCCAAACAATGCGCAACCACCGTCACGGAAGCGGAGCTGAGACTGACGTCTGGCGAGGGCCTGGAAGTCCCCCATCCGGGTCTGCTGCGGGGCTGGACTGAGCTGTAGGATGCTCAGGACTGCCGTCCATACTGCCTCGTCGAAACGGTCCAGGGTGCCGAGCCAAGCAGGAACTGGAGGGAGTGCCCGAATCCAGAAGTCGACCATCGGGATGATGCAGAGTCGAAGCAATGTCATAGCCGCCTGTGCGTCTGGCAAGAGCGGCAACTCCGTCAGGCCTCGGGTCTGCTCCTGGAGCCACTCTTGCTGCCAGCTGACTTCGAATGCTGGGGTACCGATCGGACAGCCGAGGATGACGACCCCCAGCGACGACGTGCGGATGCCAATGAGAGTAGGGGGGATGGCATCGTGAGAGCGTCGCCAGAGGAGGCACTTCTGCTGTTGGACGCGGAGACCTTGTCGAGCTGCTGCCGCGACAACCGCCTCATAGCACCGCCCCAGAGGAGCAGGGGCAGCAACAATCGTGCTGTCNCAAACCCGCGGTCACGGACGGCCTCAAAGACTGCCCCGCGCTCCACTTCATTGAAGGCATTCCGGATGTCCAGGCGAAGCAGCCAGTGGGATGGATGCGCCTGCAAGATAGACCGGACGCCTCTGACCAGTAGGGCCGCCCCCTCAGAGACGCCGACCCCGAATTGCAGTGGGCGCAAAGCTGCCGCAATTCTGTCCCTGTCGCGAGCCAGGAGCACCCGTGCCGCCAGGCGGAGAAGAGCCTCCCCGATTGCGATCGGCCGTACCCCGTCCTCCTCCGTGGATCCCTTCAAAAGAGGGATAAG
This sequence comes from Penium margaritaceum, assembly GCA_023375785.1. NCBI lineage: Eukaryota > Viridiplantae > Streptophyta > Zygnematophyceae > Desmidiales > Peniaceae > Penium > Penium margaritaceum. The sequence goes on along the minus strand of SZWC01000762.1, from coordinate 26,288 downwards.
GCGGCTGCGACCGAGGAGGAGGGCCACCGTGGCCGGCAGCTGGCCAGCGAGAATGACAACCAGAACATCCAGCAGTGCCTCGGGTCCCATGGCTGTGTCCAAGACAAAGTCACGGAGCATGTCCGTCGTAAGTCCCTCCGGACCCGCTGCTGATCCTCTAGGACCGTCCCTGAGAGCCTGGAGGAGCAGATCGACAGTGAACTCCTCCCCGGGTGCTGCGGGTGGCGGGGCGTAGGACTGGACCCACTCAGGTGGCAGAAGGGTGGACGGTGGGTGGCGCTCCTGCAAGGCCCGTAGCGTGTCCTGCGTGCCTGCTGCCGAGGGGTGGGCCTCGAACAAGTGCATGGCCCTGGCCGGGTTCCCCGCATGGACAAGGGTAACTGCATGCTGGCGGCGGGCTGCTGCCTCCACCTCTGCCTCTGCTGCCGAATGTCTGGTGAGGCGGCGTGGGGTGAGGGAAGCCCGGAGAGCTGGGCGGGCCTCCAAAGCTGCTTCCTCCGCGAGGCCAGCCCAATCGCCGCCCTCAAAACGACAGCAACGCTCGAGCAAGACGTCGGAGACAGAACGCGAGCGGCGACGGCGGGAGCGCTGTCTGCGGGTGCGGAGAGTGTGATGCCGCGGAAAAGCAGAGGCGAAAGTGTCCTCTCCTGCGAGCTCAGCATCCGTAACCTTTCTGCAGAGAAGTAGCTGAAAGTGGAGAAGTAGAAGCCAGCGCTCACGCGCCGTGTCTGGAGAGGAGTGAGGTTGCGCGGCCCAGCGACAAAGGCGCTCGAAGATGGCGGCGACACGGCGGCGAGGCTCCCCATACAGACGCGGGTAGACAGCAGGCGCCGAGACAAACGGAGAAGGGGTTGGCTCTCGCGAGACCGGCAGCAAACCCCCCAGGCGCTCCCAACAGAAGTCACCCAACGAATCCCATGCCTCCTCGATCAGGAGGTCAGCCGGCGGTGGGTGAGCAGAGGAGGCTGCCAAGAATGTCGTGAGCCCCTGAGAGACGATGAGGGAGGCATCCAGCAACACTGAAGGAGCAAGGGCACTGGCAGACGGTAACAGCCCCTCGGAGACGTCCCGTCCAAAATCGGTGCGTGCGAGGCCTCCTCGCGAGAGGGCGTCCGCCACCTGGTTCTGCGCCCGCGGGAGCCAATGGAAAGTGATAACGCCGACGGCCGCGGCTGCCGACACAGCGTCCCGACGGCGGAGACGCAGAGCGGGGTGGTTGACGCGCCACTGCATGCATCTGGCAGATGACCAACTTGGAGTCGCCCAACACCACCAGCCGATGGACGTCAGCTCTCGTCGCGAGGTGGAGGCCGAGGTGCAAGGCTGCATACTCCGCCTGGTTGTTGGTCACGGTGTCCGGAAGGCGCTCGACAGCAGAAAGAAGGGGCACGCCGTCTGGGGAGTAGAGGACTGCTCCAGCCCCTCCTCGGAGACTCCCGGTCAACTCCGCAGCGCCGTCGAAGAAGACCCAGAAAGGACGGTCGGGAGGGGGCTGCTGCCGGGGCTCGGGCGCGCGAGCTGCCAACGCGGGGGTGGGAGCAGGAGCAGATTGGGCAGTGCTGGTCGGCACGATGGCGGTGCCCAACGCGGTCGCGTCCATCATTTTCTCTTTTTTTTGTGTGTGTTGTTTTTTTGTTTTGTTTTGTCTCCTCGATTCTTTGAGATATGTTGGGCAAGCACAAGGTCAAGTTTGATCACATGTCAGAGAGTGGCTGCGTTTTTCCACCGTGCTGGTTTTGAGGCTGTCAAATCTTGGACGTGAAGGGATAAAACATGTGTTTTCCGTTGGTCGTGAGGGGTTGAAGGAGAGGTGAGCATGCACAAGATCGGGCATCAGCACACCAAGATGGCCATGGTTACAGTGATGGTGATGGTGCTGATGGTGCTGATGGTCATGTTCATGGTCATGGTCTTGGTCATGGTGATAATGATGGTGATGGTGATGGTGACGGTGTCGGTGGTGATGGTGATGGTGGTCGTGATGGTAATGGAAGGCAATCATCCCTTGCTTGCTTCAATGCCTTCGAAGCTGAAAATTTATAGCTGGCAAAGCTATGTTCTTAAGACGTTTTGGAAAAAGTCTAAGGCAAGTTATAATTTAGATGTTTTGAAAAACGTCTAAGAATTTTATCTGTCTTTTTTTTTATTTTTTTTTCTTCATTTGAGGCAACTGACAGTTGGAGATGAGTGGCAAACAGAGTTCGACGGAGGAAGAGGGGAAGGGAAAGGGTGTGTTGGGAGGGGGAGGGGGAAGAGGGGGGAGGGGGGGGGGGGGCGGGGAGGTGAGGGGACCTATGGGGATGTGGAGGGAGTGAGGTGCAATCGCCCTGGTCTACCCTCCCCCACACGCATGGGGAAAGTGCGGACCAGGGAATGTTGGTTGTCCCCCCGTCTATGCTTCACGCCCCTTTCCTTTCAAGTCCTTTTTTGTGAGACACATTTTGGTGTGCGTTTGTGTCCCATGTGTAGGTGATTGGTTCACGCAACCCCATCAACACCGTCAAGGCCACGTTCAAGGCCCTAGGACTGGTGAGAGGTCGTTCCTATTGGTTGGTCCTAAATGTTTTATGAGGTCCTTGCCATGTGTGTTTAAGGAGGCACTCGGACTGGTGAGAGATTTTGCGTGTTGTTTCTGTTTCTCTGATGGCTCATAATCTGTGGAGATGTCGAGATGATTGGTGGTGTGGGCCTTTGGTTGTTGACGCCTATCCATGCAGTAAGTGCTCCTCGTAGCAAGAGCTCGCGGAATGGTTTTAACCAAATTTCCGTCTTCGTTCGCAGTCGTAGTGGCAGAGTTCTGCGTCTGCTGTCTAAGAGTTGAGCACATGGAATGGGTATGGACTTCTGGGATGGAATGGTTGGGTGTTGTTACGGTGTCAGAATGGTTGGGTGTTGTTACGGTGTCGGAATGGTTGGGTGTTGTTACGGTGTCAGAATGGTTGGATGTTGTAACGGTGTCGGAATTGTTGGGTGTTACGGTGTCGGAATGGTTTGGTGTTGTTACGGTGTCAGAATGGTTGGGTGTTGTTACGGTGTCAGAATGGTTGGGTGTTGTTACGGTGTCGGAATGGTTGGGTGTTGTTACGGCGTCGGAATGGTTGGGTGTTGTTACGGTGTCAGAATGGTTGGGTGTTGTTACGGTGTCAGAACGGTTGGGTGTTGTTACGGTGTCAGAATGGTTGGGTGTTGTTACGGTGTCAGAACGGTTGGGTGTTGTTACGGTGTCAGAATGGTTGGGTGTTGTTACGGTGTCAGAATGGTTGGGTGTTGTTACGGTGTCAGAATGGTTGGGTGTTGTTACGGCTTTGTCACGGTTGAGTTCTGTTGTGGATTTGGCATCTCACTGTCTTGTTTTAAGTAACATGATGTGGCTTGACAAAGGCTTGTCATAAATGCGTTTTTACCTTGAGTGTTGGTTTTGTTTTTGGCTCAGGTGAAAACACATTAGGGTGAAAACGCATCAGGGTGAAAACGCGTCCATGACAAAGGCTCGACATAGATGCGTTTTCACCTGATTAGGAGCCGTCAGAGTCGTCTGAGTGCCTTTGGTGCTTCATGTGCTGCGATTGATGAGTGATTGTGTGGCATGACGTCGTGTCTGGTGGCATGACGTTGTGTCTGGTGGCATGACGTCGTGTCTGGTGGCATGACGTTGTGTCTGGTGGCATGATGTCGTGTCTGGTGGCATGACGTTGTGTCTGGTGGCATGACGTTGTGTCTGGTGGCATGACGTTGTGTCTGGTGGCATGCATCGGCCATGCATGCTGCACACGACGACCTGCAACACATGTCTTAGAGGTTGGGGTACGCAAGCCACCAAGACACGGAGAAATGAACACGGCCATCACCCATGCCATAACAACTTAAAAGTTCCTGACAGCAGTGTGGGGCAGTGTCCTGGGACTAGGACTTTGACTGCCGTAGTGCCACATAGATTCGCCGCAATTCCTAAACCCCTTTTTGTGATACTTAAATTCACCCAGATATGGTGTCCTTTGAGTTTTTTGCTTTGGTGGCCCAAATCACATAGGCTTGTCGACTGTGAGACTCAAATTCGCCGACTATCTCGCCTCCACCATGGAAGGCAGGCCGAATTCTGCATTTGGACCTCCACCTTTGGCCGTTTGGCGGTGGACGCGGATGATTTTAGCACCACGTAGGTCAACGTGGCATGCCAGCTCGCATCTCTCGACCCTTTTTCGCCTGTGTGCCGCAGTTGAACTGTACGGCCACGAAGGTTTTTGTACCAGCGTACTGGCAAACACGAGATTTTTCAATCGACAGGATTCTAATCCTGATTCGCCCAAACGACACTAAACTAGATATTTTGGGCAAATGTATCCGACACTGCGGTATGTTTTCACTATCCCTCTGGATTCCATGAGATCGGTTGTGCCCAACCGCGCAACACCTAGCAAAGCATTGGGAACGTTCGGCACGTCATTTCCGTCTGTCCATTTCTTTCCACATACCTCCCCTTTCGTGTCGCAGGTCGACAGTCAAGACGCTGCCAATACATCGTCGCCAGCGGCAGCGGTGTCTGCATCAAGGCGAGCTGCTGTGTAGCTGCAGACGGAACGAATCGGTGTTTGCAGTTTTGCCGCTGGCCACATGATTTCATGGAGCGCTTGTCTAGCTGCAGACCAAACGAATCAGGGTTGCAGTTTCTTCATCGCATCGCTTTGCACAGTGTTTGAGGACCAATACAACTCTAGCAGCAGCTGTGGCTGTGTCAAGGGGGGCGCTCCATTAGCTGCACGAGACCGCGAGCGTCTTGACAGACTCTTGGACGCTTCCAGTCAGGGATTTAAATGCCTGCATTTATAATGAGGCCTGATTTGTTTCAGGCATAGCATGGGCATGTGTAGAGCATCACTGGCAGCAATTTTGGGGTCCATGTTGTTAGCAACAATCGGGGTGTAAGTCCCGCACGTGACCTCTTAACTTTTTCCGCACTTGTTATCATCGCAGATGACTAATCTGAAGTGAAGCTCTCGGATGTAGCATTGATGAACGCCCAATTGATCATGCATTGCTGGTTTCTCAACCGAGTGCAAGGGTGGCGCCGGCAACATCTAATGCATATGTGTTTGAGAGCGTGAATGTTGTGATCAGCATATCTAGCCCGGTTACCACTTGCCAAGACATGGAGCAAAACCTGGGAGGGAGCATGCACCCACATACACTCGAGCTATTGTTTTTAGTCATGCATGCTTCAACACGTAGCTTGTTTGGCGATGCCGGGTTGTGATCCTTCAAGACCACACGTCCAGTTTACTCCGACGTGTGAGGAACCACTGGCGGCACGTTTGCCAACCGGTCCGGTTCGATCTCTCAATGGCGTCCTGACCCCACGACGAGCAATTCGTGTGGATGGCCCGGTCAACTGGCCTCTATCGCCTCATTGTCGTGTGACCCGCAAGACTCTCTTCTTCTCTATGTTTGTTTGTTCTAAGACTATGTTGGGTTGCTCCATGGCGTAGTGCGTGCATTCCCTTCCATGCATGGCACACACATTATCCTAGCACCTTTTACCACCCACTCATATCGGAGCAAGAAGGCTCACGCCTCCCCACTACGGAGGGGACTCTTCCTCCTCCCACTTTTGATCCGGGCCAAGCCCACCGTTGCGGTGTCCACTCACCCTAGCGGTGGTTGAAGTACCCCTAGCTGGGACATCTGCAGCAGCAGCCGAGCTCACAGCACGCAGCTCGTGTTTGCTCGCGCTTGTGATTCGATTGACCACCGTCGTCTCTTCAGAAGCACTCCTATCATCAACACTAGTGCGATCTCTCCACGCTTCTGCACCCTGCTACCAAACCCTGTGGTGCATCTGCCCCCGGGGCACTAGTTGCGTTGTATTGGCCTCAGTATCTCCAGTTGTGGCAGCGGCAATCATCGTAGCACCGGTTCTCATCCCGAACAGCGGGCTTTCGTCCACAAGCACCTCGACAGCAGCTGCACCAACAGTGCTACTGTCGGCACGTGGGACATCTACACCCTTGCTTTAGCCATGACCACCGCATTGACGTTGTCAGCGCTAACCACAGCAGCAGCATTTGCGGCCGCAGCATGAGCTTCTACACGATTTGCAGTATGCACAGCTCCACCGCTGCCTCCTCGTTGTCGGCAGCGGCAATTACAACAGCAGAAGTCCAGCGGCCTATGCATTTGCACCCACGCGCATGCTACTGCAGCCACGACATACTCAGCAACAGCCGCATCAGCAATAGTAGCTGAAGCTGCGGCAGCATTAGCATCAGCAACAGCAAGTAGTAGCAGCAATAGCAACATCGTCTCCACCTACACTCATGGCCCAGTCGTGACTGCAGCAGCCACAGTACTCTCAGCAGCAGAGGTATCGGCAGGAACATCTGCCTCTGCACAGCGCAATGAGCAGTTGCCTAGTGGGGCAAGTGTTCGACCTACATCCTAGCTTCTTTGCTGGAGATTGAGCCCATCCTGACGTCACTCATAGCAAGACGTGACCGCGACCGCATTGAGGACAAGGTCGCGTACTACGAGGTCATTGCAGAGCAAGAGCGGTGGTTGCGTGTCCACTGCCACGACCCCGGCTACCATATCGACGAGGATTACAATCCAATCGAGGACTACAAGCAGGAAGACGACGCATAGTACGCAACGTTCTTCCAGTCAGCCTCAGACGACTCACCGACACCACGGAACGTGCTAGCCACGGAACCTCCATGGGATCAGTGACCTCTTTAATCTCCTGTAAGCCGACCCGTCGTCCATAGAATGCTTCGTCAGAGTCAGCGTGCAACTCTTGGTGGGGCGGCACATGCAGCCACCACAGCAACGCATAGGTTGTCCACGTGCCGCACCTCTGCTTCCCTGGCTATCTCTGGCTCTGAGTCTGTTTCATCGTCTATTGCCTCCATGTTTGCTGTAACTGCACGTGCTGCTCGCGCACCTGCCAGCACTACTGCTAGAAGAGGTATTGAGACATACATGACAGCTATAATTAACCAGGGCCCCCAGCTGTAGTCAACATAGTCATCCAGGGCGAAGTTGTAGCAAACACAGTAGTAGCAGAGAAAGCAGCAGCAGCCACTGCTCTCTTTAGCGTAGTGGCCTCCATACGCATGTCTACGACGCTAGCCTTCTCTACTTCATTGACATCGATAACCAGTCACCACAATCTCTACACAATCTTTACATCCACAACCTCTACACTCTCAACGGCTACCCTTCCTAGTGCTGCATGCCTTCTTGTCTCTGCCTCATCCATTATGGCCAACATTGTAGCATCCGCCGTAGTTGCTCTTCCCCCTCTCTTCTCTCTTCACCACTAGGCCTGGTGGGTATGCATCCTTTCTCCTTGCCCTCTCCTCTGTCTCTATGTGGGCATATTTTTGCATCCATATCCATTGCCTTGTAATACAACCTTGAGCTGATACCGTCCTCACTCTCACTTTCCACGCTCAATAGGGTGGGGGGAACCTTGTGGAAATTTTCTCGGCAGAGTCGCATCACTGGCATAATGCCAGTTGACGACGAACAATATGGTGTGCTACAAGCGTAGCTACACCATGAACGCACTGCCCTCCAGGAAGCACTCACTACCAAGCACATCGCAGAAGAGCGACCACATCGCGAACAAGGTGAGCAGGACACCTTCACCGACTAGATCGCCTACCTGTTCTTGAACCGCATGCAACCCACATTTCGCTCTATCCCTGCTGCATCCACTACTACTGGCATCGCTGCCGCCTTTGCCACTAATCCTATTTCTGCATACACTACCTCTGGCTCTGGCCAGTCTAATAACATTGTAGCAACAACCATAGCCAATGCAACACCAGCCAAAGCCCTGGCATTGCCTCAAAAGCGTCAGCCCGAATTGGACACGCTGCCACCTCACTTTACCTCTCATTTCATCTTCTCATCCTAGGACGTACGCTTCATTGCATGGGCGTAAGGGGAGTAACTTTATGAGTACTATCATGATCTTAACACCTCTGTGGACCCTCCCTTTATCCCCGTTTCGTCTGAGTCCGCCCGCGTTGTACGTGTACTCATCCATGCCGGGCCTGATGATCTCACTGATGAGATCGGGTCCTACAATTATGACACGGTGTGTCACACCCCTCTAGACCCGTTGGTTCCTATGCTCTCATCACGCGTCACACCACTGTGACAAGCCATGCATCATAGAGCATTCTCATTGTCCAATTCAACAAGCTCTCTATGCGTGTTGATGAGACAATTGATGCCTACTAGGCACACAGTCTCAAACTACTGCATGACCTAGGTAAAGCAACACCTGGACAGCTCCCAATTGTTTTCTCCATCGTCAACGGCCTCATCCCCGAGCTGTCCGACATCTTCTAGGAGGTCAAGGTCGCCGAGCTCGAGCATCTTATTGCCGAGAATATTCCAATTGATTCTCACCTCGGCATTGGTGCTCTCCTAGAATTCACGGCACAACGCTTCCCCGACAGCTGGAGCATATTGTAAAACAAGCACATCCATCGTGCCACTGTAGCTACCACAAACTTAGCACTCCCTCTTTGCCTACAGCCTCCTCCTCACACACCTCACCCTCATCTTGTCCCTCTCCTCCCACATATGCCTCCTCCTTAGTTACATAAGGAGGGGCAAAGGAGGGGGAGGGGTAAAGGAGGGTCGGGTGGTGGGCAAAGCAAACGTGGGAAGGGGAAGGGTTCCAAAAGCTCATCCTCTTCTATCTCCACATCTGGCACTGTGACGTGTTGGAACCGTGGAGCTACTGAGCACTTTCTCCCAAAATGCCCTATGCCCCCTGACAATGCCCGTTTGGCCTCTGCCATGCGGGCATGTTGTTCCTTTGGTGGCTATGGGGAATCACGTGCCTCTACCTCCACTGCCCACTCCAACCATAGGTCTTCCACCCCCATTGATGTAGTCTCTTATAGCACATCCGCAGTGACCTTCCCGCCGCCCTATCTGTGGGGGTGGCCTCCAGCGTTTGCCGGGCCTGCCTTCCATGGCCCCCCGTCTGGACCTCATACTCTTCCAGCGCGGGTCTCACCGGGCTCCTCCCAGTGGCGTCCATCGTCAAGGGTCGTCTTTACACCCAACCCACCTGAGGACGACCGCCAGTTGGACGATATGCTCTCACACCTTGTCCATGAGCCCCACCTTTGCAATCAATGAGGTGAGAGTGTGCATACACGTCTGGGGTCACTTGTGTGTGAGTCTGATAGAGCTCTCCGAGGTCCTGCCTCCGGCGGTAGTCAGGGTTGTCTTACTGTCGAGGTTCCATGGATTGAGGACTGACAGTCTATTTGTTTGCCTGGTTGCCTTGCTGCTTATGGTCAGCAGTTGTTGACGTGCTCGGTTACCATTGCTGTCAGTCGTGCCCCTACGTCTGTGCGTGTGTTGGATGGCTTCAAGATTCGCGACTCTGGAGCCACCCACACATGACGTCCTCTTGTGCACCGTTTGACTTCCGTCCTATGAGCTCCGTCCATTTTGTGCGCCCTGGCACTGGCCAAATACTGACGGTTTAGGGGTTTGGTGTTATCCGTTTTGTTGGTCCTTGGGGAAAGCTCTTCCTACTAGACATGTTGTATTTACCTGCTCTTAAGCTGAGCATTCTCTCTATTACGACTCTCGATGTCTAAGGCATGTACTCCTCCTCGAGCCATAGCATTGCCAATTTTTTGCACCACACCATTGGCCACACCTTGTTCCGTGGCATGTGTTTTGATTGTCTGTTCCGTGTCCCCTCCTTTGCACCCTTCTCTGCCACGTCGCACGCTCCCTCTCCCAAGTGCACACCCAGTTGCTTCATCGCCGCATGTGTCACATCCACACTACCGCTTGCATCGTCATCAGCTTGCACATGGTCTGAATGCCTCCACTTTCCCTGCCCTTTGCATTGTTGACTGCATTGATTGCAATCAGGGAAAGATACATCGATCGCCTTTCTCCACATCTGACACACGCATCTTCCATCTCCTTGATCTTTTGCATGCCGGAATCATGGGCCCTCTCGCCCATTACGCCTTGGGGAGGGGGGTTGGTCGTTATGTCCTTTGCTTCACCGATGCCTATTCGCGCATGTGCTGGGTCTTTGCCCTTCGGCAAAAGAGTGACGTTTATCCCATGCTTGATTCTTGGTTGCCTGAGGTTGAGCTTGCCTCTGGTAGCTGTCTGTGCACATTCCGTCGTGATCGTGGTGGTGAGTTCATGGGACCCACTGGTTATTTCTTATCGTGGGATGTGTATGGAGCCCTCCGCTCCCTACACACCTAAGCAACGTCCATGGTGTTGCGGCGATAGCCACAACGGGCTCTGAAGGGGCACTCAGAAAGAGCGCTAGGTCCATGGTGTTGCGGCGATAGCCACCTCTCTCAAGAGTGGATGAGATCTCTATACTCTAGTAGCGTGGCGATTGCTTGAGCCCGTATAGAGCCTGTCAGGAAAAGCGATCGGTGACGACGGTGTGGAGGACAGATTACCAACAGAGGGAATTATGCCAGAGGGAGGAGGCAATGGGCCCCCGAGATCGGAGGCTGAGACAGACCCACCCTCCCCAAGCCAATGAAGCGAGGACAGAGAAAAAGGTGGAGCGACATAAGATGAATCACGCGGAAGACGTCCTCAATGAACATCACGTCTCGTAACTCAATGACGTGAGACCGGTCAGCGTCCCAAAATTGCCTAGACGTGAGCAAGTCGCAGGTCTACCCAATGACCAAACCACTGTTCAAAGGGGATGATATGACGAGGAAGGGGACCGTGAGGAACGTGGTTCGACACCCACGTCATGTAAGTCATGGCCTTAAAGGAGAACAGAGGGGGTAGGTCAGAGGCTGTGAGCAAACTGCGGACATGGTCAGCAAGAGCGCAATTCCAGCTCTTGGCTCATTGGCTCTCCCAGTCCAGCTGTAGTCCACTCAGTTATGGCCCTCGTGCAATCCACATAGAAGATGAAGGACTTGGGCCCAACTCGAGTATTTCTCGGGATGGAGCCAGAACGCGATCGGCAGCATCTCACTCTTCATGTGCATCAAGTTGCTTATGTTCGCAACCTTGGAGAGCGCTTTGTCTCCTTGCTTACTGATATCCCTACTGTGTCCACTCCTATGACTCTAGGAGGTCAGCGTCTGTTGAAGTCCCCGATCCATCACAACAGGAGGAGAAAGCCGACGCCACTGATTACCTAAGCGTGATCGGGTCACTCACATACCTACCACCACCACTTGGGCACGTGTGGCCTTCTCTGTCATCTTCTTGGCCCGGTTTTCATTGAAGCCTCGACATCTTGAGGCTGCCATGTGTGTTGTCCGGCACATGCTCTCTTCGGTGCGTGTGGGATTGTGTTATCCTGCACAACAGTTGGTGGTTGTCGACGGCTACACTAATAGTGATTGGGCACATGATATGGATGCACACAATCGTACTTCATACATCTTTCTTGTTGGTGGGACTGCTATCTCTTAGAAGGGTGGAAAACATGGGTGTGTTGCTTGCAGCTCGATTGAGGCCGAGTATGTGGCGCTCGGCGTAGGTACGCGTGAGAACGTGTGGCTTTCCTGTTTTTTGTAACAATTGTGTGTCCCCATCCGCTGCATCACTTTGAGTTGCGACAACCAGAGGACAAAGGCAATCGTTGAGCACGATGACACCGTTGAGCACAATGACATCATTATCGCACGAAGTACATCAACATTGAGCATAACTTTGTACGCAAGCGCATTGCTACTGGAGAAGTTCAGGTTTTCTCTGTTAATACTCGTCACCAGCGAGCAAACTTTCTTACCAAGACCCTCAACATTGGCATGTTTAAGGTGGTTGTCCATGTTGTTGGTCTGCTGTACACTCGTGATACCCCTGATTCATGTGACTCTGTCTGTCTCTGTTGCTCGCGAGTTGTGGTCTGCTAGGGCATGGACGTGCATTTCTATCGCTCTCATGTGTGTGCGGACCGTTTGTCTGTAGGTCATGGGGGACTGTTATTAATAGGGTGTACGAAACGCAAGTGACCTCTGGACTCTGTCCGTGCACACGTCATCACTGCAAGTGAATAACCTCAACTGAAACTCTCCGATGCAGCATGGGCGCATGTCCAATGGATCATGCACTGTTGGTTTCTCAACCGAGTGCAAGAGTGGCGCCTACAGCATCCAACCAGTATGTGTTTGAGAACATGAATATTGTGAACACCATAATTGGCCTGATTACTGTTTAGCATGACATGTAGCAAAACTTGGCAGGGAGCATGCACCCACATATGCTCGTGGTCAATGTCGTTGACTAGTGCTTATAGTTATGCATGCTTAAACACGTAGCTTGTTAGGTGATGCCGGGTTGCTGATCCTTCGAAACCACACAATTGGTTTATTCCGGTGTGTGAGAAGCCACTAGCGGCACGCTCGCCGACCGGATCGGTTCGATCCCGGGGTGGCGTCCGGGCCCCACGTCAAGCACTTCGTGTGGGTCGCCCAGTCAACCAGCCTCTATCACCTCATTCTCCTGTGACCCACTAGACTGACCATTAGTTACCAGCACCATAGCCCCACACATGTGTGGGGCTATGGTACGTTTCGCCTCGATCGAGAATGCGGGCGAAGTCGACTTGGATCCACCGTCGCTACATACTGTCATGTCTCCTTTTGTAGTCAAGACGTCCAAATGGAAACTTACTACAACAATCGACATTGTCAGTGGACAATCAAGTCGGATCCAACCCCGACCAAAGGCGGGGTCGGATCCGACTTGATTGTCCACTGACAATGTCCATTGTTGTAGTAACTTGGAATCCGAGTTTACTTTGCCCGCGGCTACACACTCAAGGCTAGAATGTACCCTAAGTTGCGCCCTATTCTTCTGATAGTTTCACACCGGGGGTGAAGATTTTTGTAACCTCCAGTAGATGGAATGCCCATTTAGTTGGAGACGAGCTGAACCTTGCAAAGGCTCGGCCACTTTTGCTGCAATTTAGGCCAGTAGAAAAGTACTAAAATTACGGTGGAGTGCATGGGCAGATGTTGGGTGCGGCTCCTCATCTGCTCAAGCGTCCAAAGTCCGTTCACCATCCATTGCTCTGATTTGGGAGAAGTTCACATGCTGGAAAAAGGAGACAGATTTGGCATCACTGCTCTCTTTTTCTGGAGCGGTCTTTGCTACTCCTGTCAGTTATCGATGGAGCATGATTTACGTATCATGTGTCTTGCTGTGACTGGGAGTGGAGGGGGGGG
>SZWC01000761.1:311195-346041 GCA_023375785.1 Penium margaritaceum | reverse complement strand
CTCCAGGCGATACCCAGCCTGATCCTTCGGGTGCGGCCACAGCACAGGCGAGGCTCAGACGCGGATTGGGTCCGGCTCCTAGCGGCCCGGTTCCAGCGAGGGGAGTGGGAGGAGTTATGGAGGGAGGCGGTGGCCCACACACGACCGGCGGGGCGAAACCCCCCGCCACGACACCTCCGTCACAGGGAGGAGGAGGCGAGGAAGCAGCGGCTGCAACGGACGGTGACAAAATTTCGGAGAGGGAGCACGTCCAAGGCCTGTGCGGCCTTGGACAGCTCAGTGCTAGCGCACCCAGGACCAGAGGTGCTTGCGCAGTTGCAGTCGAAGCACCCCGCAGCAGAGTAGCCGATTCCAGCATGGGTGAGGGAGGCGGCACGACGAACACCTGCAGCGTTTCCGGATGCCGACGGGGTACAGAGAGCCTTGATGGACAGCAGCCGAGGGTCAGCGGCGGGCCCCTCGGGGCTGACCCTGGACCACCTCCGACAGGCAGTGGTGGGGGACGAGCAGCTGACACGACTGCTGGCGCAGCTGCTCGCCGCCATTTGTAGGGGACAGCTACATCCCACGACACGGCGATTCCTGACGGCGAGCAGACTCATCGCACTGGCCAAGCCCGATGGGGGGTGCGGCCGATAGCGGTGGGAGAGGCGATTTGGAGGCTCCTCGCGCGATGGATGGTCAGCACAGGGAGGAGAGAGATGCAGGCAGCGTTGGCTCCATTGTAGCAGGCGGTCGGGGTGCAGGCAGGGGGGAAACACAGTGGTACACACGATTGCTGAGCAGCTGGAGGCGCGTCCGGACTGGAGAGTCGTGAGCATTGACGTCCGGAACGCATATAACTCTGTGGAGAGAGCAGCGATAGTCGAGGCGGTGCGTGCACGGGGCTTCGAGCGGCTGATCCCTGCCTTGGCTCTCTTCTATGAGCTGCCCTCGGATTTGTACTACCAGGGGGGAGTATGACCGAGTGTGCTACGCTCGGAGAGAGGGGTGAGACAGGGGGACCCGATCAGCCCATTCCTGTATGCACTGGCGCAGCAGGGCACACTGGAGGGAGCTCAGGCAGCGATGGGAGAGACGGGGCGGGTACTGGCGTACCTGGACGACGCATATCTGCTCGGGCCCGCCGTGAGCTGGAGGCGGGATTTACAGCGCTGCAGGAGGGGCTAGCGGCGGTCGGGATGGAGGTCCAGCCCCGCAAGTGCCAGCTGTTCCTGCCGGCGAGTGTGGAGCAGGTTCCAGCTGGCCTTGCGGGAGAATCTCGGGTGGTGGAGGGGATGATGGTCTTGGGGGCGCCGATGGGGACGGAGGAGTTCTGCAGAGGGCGACTTGATGGGGCGGTTCATGAGGTGGAGGAGGTGTTGGAGACTCTGGTGGACCTGCCAGACGCCCAGGCAGCATTCAGCATCCTNCCGGCGAGTGTGGAGCAGGTCCCAGCTGGCCTTGCGGGAGTATCTCGGGTGGTGGAGGGGATGATGGTCTTGGGGGCGCCGATGGGGACGGAGGAGTTCTGCAGAGGGCGACTTGATGGGGCGGTTCATGAGGTGGAGGAGGTGTTGGAGACTCTGGTGGACCTGCCAGACACCCAGGCAGCATTCAGCATCCTACGAGAGTGCGTGACGTAGCGGCTACAGTACCTCACCAGACTCACACCCCCGTCTCAGTGGTGGACATCACGTCTGCGACGGTTCCACGAGCGAGTGGGACAGTGTTTACGGCGGCTCTTGTGGATGGAGGGAGCTGCGTCCATGCGGGAGGGTCGGGCGATGACGCATGCTGAGCGACAGGCGCAGCTACCAGTGCGCATGGGTGGCCTCGGACTGACATCGGTGGCGGACTTAGCCCCCCTGTCATTTGTCTGTAGTCGCCTACAGACGTGGCAGGAGGTGCGGAATCTTCTTCGCATGCCAGGACCAGGGGATCCGGGAGGGGGTGCGGAGCGAGAGTAAGGGGAGTGGTAGAGGGGGACGTTTACAGAGCTCCGGGCAGCGGCGCTACAGGGGTACCCAGCGGCGATTCAGAGGGAGGTGCCGGAGTTGGAGACGTGCGAGCAGGACAGTCCACGCAGCCTATTTCAGGATCTCTGCACTCGTCTGTATGAGTGGCGGCTGGAGGAGCTGAGGACATCAGTCACCGCCGACTTGGGGGAGGTAGAGGGGTGGCCACAACTTCAGCGACTGATGGCGATTCAGGGGGGGCACAGTGGAGATTGGTTGTTGGCGCACCCGAGATCCGTCACCGACCGGTTGTACATGGCGCCGGAGGATTGGCGAGTGGCGTGCAGGTTCCGGCTGGGACTTCCAATTGCGCACCTACGGCATACACCGGTGTGCACATGCCCAGCCGGGGCACTGATCCGGCCGTGTGCCCCCCAGCATGCCCTCCGCTGCACATGGGGAGGAGCGCCGAGGACAGTCCATGACGCGGTGGTCCGGGAGCTGGCAGCAGTGATGCGGGAGAGCGGGATGGGTGGAGTGGTGGAGGAGCCGAGAGACGTCTTACCGGAGGGGAGACTGGACATCTCATGTTTGGACACGGGGACCGGGCATCGACTGGTCCTGGATGTGGTCATCGTGGACCCGCAGCGGCCTTCCTTGAGCCGACAGTCGACGTATCGACAGGGAGTGGCTCTGGAGGCAGCAGTACGGGAGAAGGAGAGGAAGTATGGGCAGTGGCGGGAGGAGGCGAAGCGAGATCACCTGGAGTTCGTGTTCCCGGCTATGGAGACGCTGGGGGCCATGTCGTGCGGCATGCGAGTGGTGTTCCGCGGGGCCACGGAGGCGTTCCAGCAGAGGCTGAGCAGACATGGAGGAGCGGAGGGGGTGGCTGTGCCACTCCACGCCCTCCTCAACTAGAGCATGGCGGTGACCCTTCAGCGGGCCCAGGCACAGCACATCCGGCGCAAAGCAGCAGAGTGGGCGGCAGATGCAGTATTGGAGGAGGATGTAGCCAGGACCAGGCGTGTGTTGCGCAGGAGAGATGAGGGACCAGCTCAGGCCGACTTGTGCTTCGTAGGCTGGGAGAAGTTGGCTATTGTTATAGGGTGCTCTTGGGCAGGACAGTTGGCTATTGTTAGCGCTGACACTGTTCTTTTGGCCTGGAACCTTTCATGGTCCGGCGTACCTCTTGCTCTGACAGTGTGCTTTTGGCCTGAAACCTTTCATGGTCCAGAGTACCTCTTGTTCTCTCGTATGTACAATTTTCATTTCATGTAATGAGATTAACACACCACACACCACACACCACACACCACTCACACCACACACCACACACCACATAGCACACACCACACACCACATACCACACACCACACACACACACAAACACACACACACCACACACCAGACACCACACACCACACACACACCACACACCGCACACCACACACCACACCACACCCCACATACCACCACACACACACACACACAGGCCACACACCACACACCACACCCCACAGACCACACACCACACACCACACCCCACAGACCACACACCACACACCACACCCCACAGACCACACACCACACACCACACCCCACAGACCACACACCACACACCACACCCCACAGACCACACACCACACACCACACCCCACAGACCACACACCACACACCACACCCCACAGACCACACACCACACACCACACCCCACAGACCACACACCACACACCACACCCCACAGACCACACACCACACACCACACCCCACAGACCACACACCACACACCACACCCCACAGACCACACACCACACACCACACCCCACAGACCACACACCACACACCACACCCCACAGACCACACACCACACACCACACCCCACAGACCACACACCACACACCACACCCCACAGACCACACACCACACACCACACCCCACAGACCACACACCACACACCACACCCCACAGACCACACACCACACACCACACCCCACAGACCACACACCACACACCACACCCCACAGACCACACACCACACACCACACCCCACAGACCACACACCACACACCACACCCCACAGACCACACACCACACACCACACCCCACAGACCACACACCACACACCACACCCCACAGACCACACACCACACACCACACCCCACAGACCACACACCACACACCACACCCCACAGACCACACACCACACACCACACCCCACAGACCACACACCACACACCACACCCCACAGACCACACACCACACACCACACCCCACAGACCACACACCACACACCACACCCCACAGACCACACACCACACACCACACCCCACAGACCACACACCACACACCACACCCCACAGACCACACACCACACACCACACCCCACAGACCACACACCACACACCACACCCCACAGACCACACACCACACACCACACCCCACAGACCACACACCACACACCACACCCCACAGACCACACACCACACACCACACCCCACAGACCACACACCACACACCACACCCCACAGACCACACACCACACACCACACCCCACAGACCACACACCACACACCACACCCCACAGACCACACACCACACACCACACCCCACAGACCACACACCACACACCACACCCCACAGACCACACACCACACACCACACCCCACAGACCACACACCACACACCACACCCCACAGACCACACACCACACACCACACCCCACAGACCACACACCACACACCACACCCCACAGACCACACACCACACACCACACCCCACAGACCACACACCACACACCACACCCCACAGACCACACACCACACACCACACCCCACAGACCACACACCACACACCACACCCCACAGACCACACACCACACACCACACCCCACAGACCACACACCACACACCACACCCCACAGACCACACACCACACACCACACCCCACAGACCACACACCACACACCACACCCCACAGACCACACACCACACACCACACCCCACAGACCACACACCACACACCACACCCCACAGACCACACACCACACACCACACCCCACAGACCACACACCACACACCACACCCCACAGACCACACACCACACACCACACCCCACAGACCACACACCACACACCACACCCCACAGACCACACACCACACACCACACCCCACAGACCACACACCACACACCACACCCCACAGACCACACACCACACACCACACCCCACAGACCACACACCACACACCACACCCCACAGACCACACACCACACACCACACCCCACAGACCACACACCACACACCACACCCCACAGACCACACACCACACACCACACCCCACAGACCACACACCACACACCACACCCCACAGACCACACACCACACACCACACCCCACAGACCACACACCACACACCACACCCCACAGACCACACACCACACACCACACCCCACAGACCACACACCACACACCACACCCCACAGACCACACACCACACACCACACCCCACAGACCACACACCACACACCACACCCCACAGACCACACACCACACACCACACCCCACAGACCACACACCACACACCACACCCCACAGACCACACACCACACACCACACCCCACAGACCACACACCACACACCACACCCCACAGACCACACACCACACACCACACCCCACAGACCACACACCACACACCACACCCCACAGACCACACACCACACACCACACCCCACAGACCACACACCACACACCACACCCCACAGACCACACACCACACACCACACCCCACAGACCACACACCACACACCACACCCCACAGACCACACACCACACACCACACCCCACAGACCACACACCACACACCACACCCCACAGACCACACACCACACACCACACCCCACAGACCACACACCACACACCACACCCCACAGACCACACACCACACACCACACCCCACAGACCACACACCACACACCACACCCCACAGACCACACACCACACACCACACCCCACAGACCACACACCACACACCACACCCCACAGACCACACACCACACACCACACCCCACAGACCACACACCACACACCACACCCCACAGACCACACACCACACACCACACCCCACAGACCACACACCACACACCACACCCCACAGACCACACACCACACACCACACCCCACAGACCACACACCACACACCACACCCCACAGACCACACACCACACACCACACCCCACAGACCACACACCACACACCACACCCCACAGACCACACACCACACACCACACCCCACAGACCACACACCACACACCACACCCCACAGACCACACACCACACACCACACCCCACAGACCACACACCACACACCACACCCCACAGACCACACACCACACACCACACCCCACAGACCACACACCACACACCACACCCCACAGACCACACACCACACACCACACCCCACAGACCACACACCACACACCACACCCCACAGACCACACACCACACACCACACCCCACAGACCACACACCACACACCACACCCCACAGACCACACACCACACACCACACCCCACAGACCACACACCACACACCACACCCCACAGACCACACACCACACACCACACCCCACAGACCACACACCACACACCACACCCCACAGACCACACACCACACACCACACCCCACAGACCACACACCACACACCACACCCCACAGACCACACACCACACACCACACCCCACAGACCACACACCACACACCACACCCCACAGACCACACACCACACACCACACCCCACAGACCACACACCACACACCACACCCCACAGACCACACACCACACACCACACCCCACAGACCACACACCACACACCACACCCCACAGACCACACACCACACACCACACCCCACAGACCACACACCACACACCACACCCCACAGACCACACACCACACACCACACCCCACAGACCACACACCACACACCACACCCCACAGACCACACACCACACACCACACCCCACAGACCACACACCACACACCACACCCCACAGACCACACACCACACACCACACCCCACAGACCACACACCACACACCACACCCCACAGACCACACACCACACACCACACCCCACAGA
This sequence comes from Penium margaritaceum, assembly GCA_023375785.1. Taxonomy (NCBI): domain Eukaryota; kingdom Viridiplantae; phylum Streptophyta; class Zygnematophyceae; order Desmidiales; family Peniaceae; genus Penium; species Penium margaritaceum. Next base: position 338,971 of record SZWC01000761.1, on the reverse strand, counting down.
CCACACACCACACACCACACCCCACAGACCACACACCACACACCACACCCCACAGACCACACACCACACACCACACCCCACAGACCACACACCACACACCACACCCCACAGACCACACACCACACACCACACCCCACAGACCACACACCACACACCACACCCCACAGACCACACACCACACACCACACCCCACAGACCACACACCACACACCACACCCCACAGACCACACACCACACACCACACCCCACAGACCACACACCACACACCACACCCCACAGACCACACACCACACACCACACCCCACAGACCACACACCACACACCACACCCCACAGACCACACACCACACACCACACCCCACAGACCACACACCACACACCACACCCCACAGACCACACACCACACACCACACCCCACAGACCACACACCACACACCACACCCCACAGACCACACACCACACACCACACCCCACAGACCACACACCACACACCACACCCCACAGACCACACACCACACACCACACCCCACAGACCACACACCACACACCACACCCCACAGACCACACACCACACACCACACCCCACAGACCACACACCACACACCACACCCCACAGACCACACACCACACACCACACCCCACAGACCACACACCACACACCACACCCCACAGACCACACACCACACACCACACCCCACAGACCACACACCACACACCACACCCCACAGACCACACACCACACACCACACCCCACAGACCACACACCACACACCACACCCCACAGACCACACACCACACACCACACCCCACAGACCACACACCACACACCACACCCCACACCACACACACACACACACACACACACACACACACACACACACACACACACACACACACACACACACACACACACCAGTGTTGACTTTGCTACCATGCTACAACATCGATGTAACAACGACACATTGATGCAGCCAGGGGGAGGCACAGTGGTGTGATCCCCCTGGGGGTGGGGAGGGGGGTCAGTTTCCATGGCCTTTCACCTACGAAAAGTCCAATTCCCAGAATAACTTCCTAACCTGAAATTGAACACTTTTTCTGACATTCAATTTTCAGCACTTACATACAATTCCACATTGCAAACATTTTACGGTTAGTGAATTTTCAACACTAAGTCAGATTTCTTCACAATGCACACTGATCTCACATCTTGCAATTGTCAGCATTTTGTCAAACAATTGTGCACCATTCACGGCATAAAAGACAAGATGCAAAAGAAGAGAAGAAAAATTGTTGACTGAATTATGAAAGTAGGAATCATTGACAGTACATTGCAGTTGAGACAACACATTACATGATTCCTTAGGCCATCCTAAGCAGTCCTATCCTAGGTCTACTTCCTTACATGCTGCACATGCTTGGATCCCTTGGCTGATGCTCCTCCTGCCGCACCTGCACCACACTTACTAGGCTGGTTGCCACCACCAGCAGTTGCACCACCTGCATTTGCTGCATTGTCAACAGTTGATGCTGGGGTGGTGGTCACAGCTGCAGCAGTTCCTTCTCCTGTGGCTCGTCCCGAGGTTCCTCCTCCTCATCCCCTGCTTCACCTTCTCCACCCTGCCCACCCTCCCCTTCATCACCACCCTCACCAGCAGCCGCATTCTGCACCTTCTCCTGTTCACGGACGCCGACTATGCGTGCATATGGCAAGCCAGGCAGCTCACTCATGTGCCTGACACTAGCCAGAACATCCACAACGCCATCATCCCCTCCATCTGCTGCCACTTCCTCCACCTCATCCTCTCCCTCCTCGTTGTTGCTGTCACCATTACTCTCGGAGTCACTCAGCAGCTCAGCCTCTTCATCCACAATCTCACCATCGTCCTTGCTATCCTCCCCGTCGGCCTCTGATTCTGCTGCCGCCGTTGCAAGCTCTGATGCAGCCCCCCCCGTCCTGTGCACCCATAGTTCTTCCAGAGGCTGACATTTCAATGCACGAGGAGCTCCAGTGTCGTCACGTTGAGGCGGTTTCTCCTGGCTATGTGTATGAGCTCATGCGTTGAGAACACATGCTCGTATTCAGAAGACGAAAAGGGTTGAGATAAGACTTCGATTGCAAGGTCTCGGAGCACAAGCAAGTAGCTCATGTGGTTGACGTGCCACTCAACAGATGCCATTGTCCTGCAGTTCACCTTGGCCACTGCAGCACAAGCTTTAGCATTCTTCCGAGGAGTGATGAGAGGTTTGGCCTCAAGCATGACCTGGCCCTTCTGGAAAGCACCAATCTACTTGCTTATGGCACCAAAGCATCAACCACAACATCCCAAGCCTGCATGGTGGTTGTGCATGTCGACAAGTCATTGCCGAAATGCTCGTGGTGCAGGCGCCTTGTTGCGGCGTACAGGGGGCATACCATGTCCTCGGTCCAAGGGTGCTCCAGCCGCCCAAGAGCAAAGTTCACATATTCCTGTGCCACTTTGCATCCCTTCTTGCCTTTCCTCACACTCAGTGTTCTGATCTCCTCCGTGCAGTCCAAAAGCCCCTCGTAAATCTCCCCAGCCCCACCACCAGGTCTGTCTGCAACCCTCAGCACCCGCACCAGCGGCTCCAGCAATCCCCGCATCTGTCGTACCTGAAACCGAAACACCTTCCTCCTGATGATGCGCCTAACCTCCCTCTTCCTGGATCTGAACCCTGAATCTCTCTTGGAACCAATCTGCTTCCAACTGTCACTGTTCACCAAAGTTTCCAGGCTTGTTCTCATCTCCAACAATTGTTCCACCATGGATGACACTGACGCAAACCTTGTGTCACACCGGTTCACCAGCACCTTACCACCTGTCCGTTCCTTCAGCCAAGTGCGGGGCATGGCATTGTTCTACCAGAAGGAGATGATCTTCTCACACCTGCCAATCAAGCTCGTACCCCGTGCACTCTTCCCAATGTCTTTCATCACAAGATCAACATTGTGAGCAGAGCAACCCTAGAAGAAAAGCTTGGGGGTACTTCATGGCAAGATCCTGGAATGCCCTCTTGTTCACAGACGTGTTATCACAGATGATGGACACAACAACCTCCATACCCACAGCCTCAATAGGAGCCTCTCTCGTTGAGGTTGTGTGGTCTGCATCTCGGGTGAGACCAGATGGATCTCAGGAGAAGATGTGGACAGACCCCATGGCATTGCATGCCATGGCGTTGTATATTGGTCTGACCTCTCGGTCAGACCACTTGTCCACTGCGAGACTCGTACCATAGATACTCCATCCCTGTTTCAGAGGGGCATCAAGCTCTTACAGTTCCTTGTCGAGATTTAGAAGCAGTTCTTTTACCACAGTCTTCCGACTTGGGAGCCGAAAGCTGTTTGTGGTTTTCTTGCTCTTTTCTATGACTTCCAGCAACACAGGCTCACGACAGAAAGAGATTGGAGCAGCACGGATGGCCATGAGTTTCACAATGGAAAGCTGGCGGTTCACATTATTAGCCCGGTCAGTGTGCTCAACCATGGTGGAATGCCTGAATGAAGCGGCCTTTGTCAGATCAAACAGTGGCACCTCACCCTCAAGTGTGGTAGTGCCTGGTGTTTTGAATATTGATGTACCTTTCCCTCCCCTTGACGCCCCACCACCCTCCTTATCCTCACTGTCAGTATCAATCCGCATGCCCCCAAGTGCAGCCTGCTGATCCCTCTCCCGCTCCTCCCAAAGCTTCATCCATGGTATAGCCTTGTCCTTAGTTCTCCACTCCTCACTCTCACCCTTGTACAGTTGCACACTGTACGGCTGCCAGCCAGCAGGAGGAGGAGGCTGACGTTCAAGACCAAGTGCGCCCCTGCACGTTGGCGGAGGGTGAGGGCAGGTTTTGATGTTGTTGTTCTTCTCACCAAAGTGCCCACGGATGCGATCGCACGTCCCGGACACGCACTTGCCACAGGCACCGCACTTGAAGCCTGCTTTCTTGGTTGTCATTGGCCACTTCTCGTAGTACTTCGACAGGTCCTTCGTAAGGTGGTCGCCAGAGAGAGGGTGCTTTTCGGCGGGTCCCACTTCGATGCGTCAAAGATGCCAGGAGCTGCAGCGGAAGATTGCGGATTTGCGGTGTCAGCAGTGGAAGCGGCTGCACTACATCTGGTTGCAGCTGCGGAAGCCATGGTGGGAGGACGTTCGAGACCAAGTGTTGGGCCCTGGCTGCTAAGAGGGCAGTCCTCTGTGACTCGCAAGGAGCAAGCCACACAACACCCGAACCGAATGGGAGCAAGAATGACAAGAAACGGGGGATACCGCCCCTCCACCGGGGGGAGCCCCCCTCCCTCTCCACTGGTGGAGGGGGGGAGCCCACCCCCCCAACCCCAGTCCCTCCCCGATCGCATGGCAAGCTAGCAATCCACATGTCAACATTGGGGATATCGAACATGCAGGTTCATCCACCTGCCATGAGGCATGAATTAGGCACCTCATCTTCAACGGCCAGCATTGGTGATAGGCCTGCTGTACGGCTACATCTGATTGGTCAATACAATATCATCCAATGTGGCCTAACATGATACAGAGAATCTGGCAACATGATCATGAGACCATGCCACATCACTTGGTGATGGTGCATGGTCACATTGATAGTAAAAAAATTGTCGAAGTGTTGATCGTGGCCGGTTCCGAGCCGTTTCCGCGAGTGGAAAATTCCCACTCTTCGTCCGACCAGAATCGTTGGTCGGTGGCCCCAGGGGCCCCCACGCGTGCAACATCGCCGCGATGTAGCATCGATGTCCATCGCTGCACAACGCTCACACACACACACACACATACACACACACACACACACACACACACACACACACACACACACACACACACACACACACACGCACGCACGCACGCATTTTGCACACATGCACGCACGCATGCACACACGCATGCATGCACGCACGCAAGCACGCACACACACACACACACACATACACACACACACACACACACACACACACACACGCACGCACGCACGCATTTTGCACACATGCACGCACGCATGCACACACGCATGCATGCACGCACGCAAGCACGCACACACACACGCACGTATGCACGCAGGCACACGGTGACCTCTCGCCTCGTTGCACACTCACCTCACTGATGCAGGTGACTAACTGGAGAGAGGAAGCCCCTACTGGCTGCTATGTCGTGGTGGCATGACTACACGGCAAGCCTCATGGACAGACATCTGCACAAGTCTCACGTGCCTCTGGCTGGCGTGCATGCATGGAAGCACATTAATATCGGGTTCACACTCCAGCCTAATCTTCTGCAGGTTTCCTCTCCATTGACCTAGTTGACAGGTTGCAACTTTGCAATGGGTAGTTTGGTTCAAGTCACCAAATTTGGAGAGTGGCGAGTGAGATCAAGCTTGCTGCTTGCTCGCTCGCCTCCTCTCACCCGGCGGATATCACCTCGTCGCTTGTGTCTTGCGTTTCTATGTTTTGTCATTCTCACTTCCACGCAATCACCTCCATAGCTTCTACCAAACCTTGCATGGTGTCTACCTTGCACTAGCCTAGCTGCTGCTTGCTTGTCTTGCACATCAACCTACTGGTATCAGAGCAACGTGGAAGACGGAATGTGTATTGAAGTGTCGTCCCTCGATTCTGGGATGATTTCGCGGTAGGCCCTCTTGCCGCCGCACGCCGGCCCTCTCGCCGCTGCATGCCAATCCCGCTCTAGTACGCTGCCCCAGCTCTCTTCTCTGGGTAGTACTAGGAGGGATCCTTGCAACTGCGAAGGACCCCATAGAGAACCACGCGGTGGACTGCCGTGCTTAGCGGATTGCTACCCACGCACGGTGGATCACCGTGCTTAGCGGAGTGCCATCCACACACGGTGGACCGGCGTGCTTAGCGGAGTGTCACCCACGCATGGTGGACCGCCGTGCTTAGAGGAGTGCCACCCATGAACGGTGGACCGCCGTGCTTAGCAAAGTGCCACCAACGGGCTGCACCTCTGAAACCTTGCTTCCGCAGGCTCCGGCTGCAGCTGACTCTAGATCCGCCCTCAACCGACGGCTTGAGCAGCAACAAGCAGCATTGGCACCTTAAAGGAGCAGTAGCAGCCCCGTGCCAGTAGCAGCAGCCCCGTGCCACACCATTGGCACCTTTAAGAATTGCAGCAGCAATACGTACATTGTTGTGCCATATTCCTTTGCGCAGCAAGAGCAACATCGGCGCCTTGAAGCAGTAGCAGTAGCCCCGTGCACCATTCCTTTGCGCAGCAACAGCAGCGTCGACACCTTGCAGCAGCAACAGCATGAGCGTTGGAAACTACAACAGCAGGAGCAAGCAGTGCTAGCCGCAAGCTACATCGCAGTAGCAGTATCGGAGTCCTGTAGCAATAGCAGCAATGCTGTCGTTGGTGTAGCAACAGTAGCAGTCCTGAGCAGTAGTAGCAGTGCAGCAATATCAGTAGTGCCTTGAATAGCCCTGTAGCTGCACTAACACGCACAACATAGCGGCAGTGGTGGCGGCAGTTCCGCGTTGTTGTACACAGTAGCAGCGGCATCGTCAACCATAACTAGAGCCAGCTGCCGCTGCCACAAGCAGCCGTGCGGCAGCAACAACTTGCACACTGTAGCAGCGGTGGTGGCGGTTTCCTAGCAGTACCCTCTCGGCGGCAGTGGTGGTGGTTGCCGCGCACGCCCCACCACGGTGGTGCACGTCAAGCTGGCTTCCCTTGACATGCCGGGTGCGGCATCGCTCGGCAAGCACCACGATGAGCGACTAGCGCGTCAGCCTTCGCCGTCGCCGTTGACTACGCGACAAATCCCGGTAAGCCCTCCTTCCCTTGGTGGCTCTGGGGGGATTGAATCTTCGCACAACACTGCTACTGCGCCGCTGCACTCAACTTGGCGTCACGATGTGGTAGAGCTTGCTCACAACTTTATGCGGACCGCATCCATAGTGATAGACGTAGCAGCTATAGCTGCTACTACCTTTGCCACCATAGCTCGAGCAGTACGCACCCCTGCATCAGCATCTGCTGGCCGTGCCACTGATTCCTACACTGAGGTGGCCGTTGTAGCTGGACCACTGGCTGTAGTAGTTGCCAACATTGGGAAACAGCTGGTGGCAGCCGCATCAGCTGTGGCTTCTACAACAACGTCTGCAGCCTCTACCGTGTCCTCTGTAGCTTCAGCCATTCTTACTTCCATAGCCGTCGCTGTATCAGCATCCGCATCTACACCCACTGGCATCACCACTCTTGTCACAGTGGCCATCACTGTAGCGGCGGTCTTTCCCATTGTTTGCGGTGCCTTCACCACAGGCGTAATGGCACAGGTTGTGCCGGTTGCGACTTGCATCTCTATGCTCTCCGTTGCAGCTACTTCCATTGTCCCGCCTATCCTTACCCTTTTGCACAACCCCTCACACACCTTGTGAGGTCTCCTGGTCTGCATCTCCCTTTCCTGCCCTCTTCCTCTCTTTTCTTTGGTGGCTTGTCTATGTGACTTGGGTTGGGCTGTCCTGCAGCACATATCCAGCGTGCCTAAGCATTCCCAGCTTTCCCACGCCCACAAGGACGGGGGAAACTCTGCCAAAATTTTCTTGGAAGGGTCCATCAGTCGTCACCATGCCTGGTGACAACAAGTCGGTAATAGCAGACCTTCAACGCCAGCTGACCCTCGCTCGCGAGGCCCAGCATGAGGCTGAAGATCATCTCAAAGTCGCCAATAACAATCGTGTCACCTCTGCAGGTAATTGCAATTGTGCTCAAGCAGCTGCCTGTTGCCTCCATCCTGCCAGCTGGCTCCTCTGCTGGCAGCGGTGCCGATGTCTCTTCCATCCCACCTGTTGCTAACCCTGCTATCGCAAACCTCGATGTCACCCCATCTGTTTTCACTCTTGCCACAGTCTCACGCCAGCATGACGTTTTCTCCCAGCCTCCTGTCCTATCCATTGAACTTTCCTTCTCTTCCTGGGAGACCCGCTTTAGTGCATGGGCTTAGGGAGAACGTCTGTGGGAATACTATTTCCCTGCCACACCGTCCTTCACGCCTGTCGCTGATGAGTCTGCTCGTGCTTTCCGCGCCCTCATTGCTGGTGCCCCTGAGAAACTCGTCGACGATGTTGGCACTTACAATGCTGACCCCGCTATCCAGTATTTGGCTGACCCAGTCGGTGCATACACCATGCTTTGTCGGCATATGATGGTCATAGGTCAGAGCGCCCTCATTGTTCGGTTCAACACGCTTTTAATGCGTATGAACGAGTCGGTCGACGCCTATTTGGCACGTTGGCTCAAGCTGCTTCGCGAGCTTGGCGAGGCCGCGCCAGGCCAGCTGGCAGCTATGCACACCATGGTCAACGGGCTGATCCCTGAGCTGTCCGACCTTCTTCGCGATGTCAAAGCTAACGAGCTGCAGCACCTTGCGTCCCAAGCCGTTCCACCCAAGTCCAATCCTGGCGTGGTGACTTGTGGGAATTTGTCGCCGAACGGCTTGCAGGGGCGGCTGCCGTCTCCACTGCCACCTCATTTCCTTCCTTCGCTACTGCATCAGCCTTGTCTCCATCCCCTTCTTCTGCCTCTTCTACCTCTACGGCCGTAGCTCTTGCCTCCCAGGGCCATGGGCGTGGCCGCGGTCGTGGGCAAGGCAAGGCAAGGGGAAAACCCACTGCGCCGCCTTGTGTTCCTAGTGAGGTGGTGTGCTGGAACTGTGGATCCTCTGAGCATTCCGCCCGCAAGTGCCCGGCATCCCCTGACAACGTCCGCCTTGCGTGTGCCATGCGTGCTCATTGGGCATGCACCAGTGGGTCCTCTTCTTCTTCCACCGTCAGCCTTAGCCCCAGCTCTACCTCGTCTATCAGTTCCTCCTCAGCTCAAGCCTACTCCACCGCCGGTGTTGCCGGTGTCCATTCCACCACCCTTAATCCTTGTGGCAGGCCACCACCTTATGGAGTGCCCGCCTTCGCGGGCCCTCCTTCCTCGGCCTACGTCCCTCCTCCGTGGTTTGCCCTCCCTCGAGCACGCCTGCTCCATCGTCTGCGTCCTCCATCAACGGCGAGCGCCAGCTGGAGCAGTCTCTCCTCCAGCATCTTCGCTTTCGCGATCAGGGAGGTGAGAGTGTGTCTCTATTGTCCAAAATTCTTGCCTGTCAGAGTAACATTGGCCTCTGTGGGGACCCCCCCGGTCACGTCCTCAGGTTGCCGTCTGCGTCTAAGCCGTGGGTCGAGCACTGGTAGTCTGTCGTTCTCCCACATTGTCTTGCTGCCTCTACCTCATCCCCGTCCTCTGTCGGCCCTGTCGCCACATGTGGCATCCTTTCCCATGTCCGTGTCTCTGGCGGCTTCTGGGTCCTCGACTTCAGAGCCACCCATCACATGACCTTTGTTTGGTCCGCCTTTGTCTTGTTGGTCCTGTCGGCTCTGTTCACTCTGTGCGCACTGGTTCAGGTCAGTTACTTCTCATCCAGGACGTTGGTGTTGTATGTTTTGTCGGTCCTAGTGGCGTACTGATTTTGCCTGACGATCTGTTCGTGCCTTCTTTCGAACTCAGCCTGCTGTCGGTGCCGTCCCTCGATGATCAAGACATGGATTTCTCAGCCATTCAAGGCATAGGCACTGTCCGTCTTTGCTCCTCTTGTCGCGTCGTTTTGCTGGGGGTTAATTGCAAAAGGCTATATTGTGTCCCTCTTCATGCCCCCTTTGCGCCCACTGTTGGCTTGTCTCTTGCTCACGTCGCGCCTTCCCTTTCTCCTGCTGATATCCTGCTCTTGCATCACTGTCTTGGCCATGTGCACACTAGTGCTATTACTAGCATGCTCTGGCTTCAGCCCGTTGTTGGCTTGTCCCTGTCCACTTTTCCTACACCCTATCCCTCTGATTGCTTGGACCGTGCCCATGGAAAAATGCATTGTTCTCCCTTTGCTTCCTCTGACTGTGAGTCCGCTCACCCTCTTGACCTTGTTCATGCCAATGTCATGGGTCCTCTTCCCCATGACATTCTTGGGGGGGTCGGGCGTTACGTTATGTGTCTTACTGATGACTTTTCCTGCTTTCACTGGATCTTCGCTCTTCGTCAGAAGAGTGATGTTGCTTCTGTTGTCGCGTCATGGCTTGTTCAGGCTAAATGTGTGTGTCAGCGCTCCTTGCGCGTCTTTCGTAGTGATCGCGGTGGTCAGTTCCTTGGACCCACCGCCCAGTTCCTTGAGTCCCAAGGGCTGTGTTTGGAGACCTCAGCTCTCTACAAACTGGTGTCTCTGAGTACTGGAATCGGACTCTGGCCGATGGCGTCCGCACCCTTCTATTTGAGTCTAGGCTCTCCCCTCTGTTTGCCTTTGAGGCCATGAGCTATATGACCTGGATTTGGAATCGCGTGCCTCACGGTCCTCTTCCCTGCACCGTTACCCCTTTTGAGCGCTCATACGACTCTCATGTTGATCTCAGTCTGGCTCGCGTCTAGGGTAGCATTGCGTCTGTCTAGCTCCTGGAAGACCTCCATGATGGGAAACTCTCCCCGCATGGGCATCTGTGTCCCTTCTTGGGCGTCTCTTCCCAATCTAAGGCCTGGCGCTTCTGGGACCCAGAGTGCCAGCACGTCATTAAGTCTCGTGATGCCCTGTTCTTCGAGTCCATGTTTCTCCATGACCTCGATCGTCACTCGTCCGCTGCCTCCCTGCTACCGCTCTCCCGGTTACGGGAGGAGGTCGGCCATGCTACCCCATCTGCCCCTATAGTCCCTGCTGTTGTCCCGTCTCAACAGCCTTCGCCCTCAGAGTGTTCTCTAGATTCCGACACTGCGACCCCGCCGTCCTCTGACACCCCCCCCTGTTGGTGTCGTCTAGCTTGCTTGGAGCTCCATCATCCCCTTTGGTGTCCTCACCTGTCCCATCTGCGTCCATCTCTCACGCACACTCCACTGCATCCCCATCCAGTCCGCTCACCCCCGTCGTGCCAAGTCCACCTAGTTCTCCTTTCGGTCTTGCACCCATCGAATTCTTTGTTCACGGCGGACACATGCGCGCGCTTCCTTCTCGCTCCTCCAGTGCTGCAACTTCCTCCGTCCAACCTTTGTAGGCCTCGTGTGGGGAGTCCCCAGTGCCACCGAAAGGTATGGACGACCTGGGCCTAGCCACAGGGGTTGTTCACCTTAGTTTTTTCCTTGGATAAAAACTGCTCACGTCCGAGCACGAGCGTGCGCTCGAAGCCGCCATCCTTGGGAGCATTGCCAAGTGCAATGCAACGGCTGCTACCACGCCGCCATTGCCTGATCCGACCACAGGTCGACAGGCACGGACAGCGTCTGACTCCTAGTAGTGGGAGGCTGCCATGCGGGACGAGCTGAGCGCCCTGGATCACCACGCGGTATACGAGCCGGTCAACCTCCCACCAGGCCACAAGGCGAACGATGCCCGATTGGTTTTTTGTCATAAGTACAAGCCTAAAGATGAGCTCGACAAGTACAAGGCACGATTTACAGCCAAGGGGTTTTCTCAAGTTGCAGGTGTTGACTTTGAAGAGACATTCGCTCCCGTCGGATGCTACACCACAGCTTGAGCCCTCCTGAGCCTTGTCGCACACCAAGACTGGGAGCTCGAGCAGATGGATGAAAACAATACCTTTCTGCACGGTTGGCTAGACGAGGAGATTTGCATCGTGCAACATCTAGGGTTCTCTGACGGCACTGATCGAGTTTAGAGATTGCGAAAGGCCCTCTATGGTCTCAAGTAGTTACTACGGTGTTGGAACCAAGAGATCACCTCCATCCTGGAGAAGGGGGTGTATCGTCGTAGCACGGTGGACCCCCCCTCTTTGTCACTCCACGGTCTGCGCCCTTTGCTGCCATCCTCATGTACGTCAATGACCTGCGTATTGTGTCCCCGAGTCGCGAAGCAGTGTCAACCGTAAAGTTCCTATTCCAGGCCACGTTCAAGATGAAAGACTTAGGTCTTGCTCGTGTGTTTCTTGGAATGGAGCTTGAGCGTGACCGGGTTCGTCGTGTTCTCCACGTCCACCAGGCCACGTACGTCAGGAGCCTGGGGGAGCGCTTTGCCTCCCTACTTGATTCTGTCCCCAATGCCTCAACACCGATGACACCCGCTGGGTAGAGGTTGTTGAAAGCACTGGATGTGCCAGAGTTGGGAGAGCTAGTGGATGTGACCGACTACCTGCGAGTCATAGGGTCTCTCGTGTACCTGGCCACCACCACGAGAGCAGATGCAGCCTTTGCTGTGAACTTCCTTGCTCAGTTCTCACAGACTCCATGGACACGCCACATGGAGGCCTCACTGCGTGTTGTGTGATATGCGCTCTCCACTGCACGAGTTGGCCTCTGTTACCGGGTGCAGCCGTCAGTGGTCGTTGATGGGTACACTGACAGTGATTGGACGCATAACACGGATGGACGCAGTGGCACTGGCTATGTCTTTCTTGTTGGTGGGACTGCGATCTCTTGGAAGAATGGCAAGCTGGATTGTGTTGCACGCAACTCCAGTGAGACAGAGTATGTTGCTCTTGGTGCTGGAACCTGTGAGAGTGTCTAGTTGTGTTGTTTGTTGCAGCAATTGTGTGTTCCCATTTTTGCATCACCTTGCACTGCGACAACCAAAGCACAAAGGCTATTGCTGAACATGATGGCATGCATCATACTCGCACAAAGCATATCAATGTGGAGCATCATTTTGTGCGTGAGCATGTGGCTGCAGGCGATGTTCAAATTATGTGGGTCGACACCCAGCAGCAACGTGCAGACTTCCTCAAAAAGGCACTTAGCAACAATGTCTTCAAGGCAGCAGTTCACGCCGTTGGGATGTTGTGTCCTCGTGATCCTCCTGGTTGATCTGTTGTGCCACTGTCAGTGTCCAATCTTGTGTCGTGTCACTCCTTGTGACGTCGGTTTAGTGCCTGTGAGTGTCATTGTGCGAGTCGGCCATGGGTCCTAGGGGAGTATTGGTGTTGTGTCATTAGCACACGGTGACCTATGGCCTCATTGCACACTCACCTCACTGATGTAGGTGACTAACTAGAGAGAGGCAACCCCTACTGGCTGCTACATTGTGGTGGCCAGACATCTGCACAAGTCTCACGTACCTCTGGCTGGTCTGCATGCATGCAAGCACATTTATATCGGGTTCACACTCTAGCCAGTTCTTCTGCAGGTTTCCTCTTCATTGACCTAGTTGACAGTTTGCAGCTTTGCAATGGGTAGTTTGGTTCGAGTAACCAAAGTTGGAGAGTGGCGAGCGAGATCAAGCTCGCGGCTCGCTCGCTTGCCTCTTCTCACCCGACGGATATCACTTCGTCGCTTGTGTCTCACGTTGTTGTGTTCTGTCCTTCTCAATTCCACGCAAACGCCTCCATGGCTTCTGCCAACCCTTGTATGGTTTCTACCTTGCACTAGCCTAGCTGATGCTTGCTTGTCTGGCATAGCAGCCTACAGGAGGGAGGGAGGGAGGGGGAGAGAGAGAGAGAGAGAGAGAGAGAGAGAGAGAGAGAGAGAGAGAGAGAGAGAGAGAGAGAGAGAGAGAGAGAGAGAGAGAGCGAGAGAGAGAGAGGAAGAAAAGAGACAGAAGGAGATGTGTGGAAATAAAGAGAGAGAGAGAGAGAGAGAGAGGGAGAGAGAGAGAGAGAGAGAGAGAGCGAGAGAGAGAGAGGAAGAAAAGAGACAGAAGGAGATGTGTGGAAATAAAGAGAGAGAGAGAGAGAGAGAGAGGGAGAGAGAGAGAGAGAGAGAGAGAGCGAGAGAGAGAGAGGAAGAAAAGAGACAGAAGGAGATGTGTGGAAATAAAGAGAGAGAGAGAGAGAGAGAGAGGGAGAGAGAGAGAGAGAGAGAGAGAGCGAGAGAGAGAGAGGAAGAAAAGAGACAGAAGGAGATGTGTGGAAATAAAGAGAGAGAGAGAGAGAGAGAGAGGGAGAGAGAGAGAGAGAGAGAGAGAGCAAGAGAGAGAGAGAGCAAGAGAGAGAGAGAGAGAGAGAGAGATAGAGAGAGAGAGAGAGAGAGAGAGAGAGAGAGAGAGAGAGAGAGAGAGAGAGAGAGCAAGTAACAGATCCTACAACATGAATAGGTGCAACGTGCAGCACGCTACTGAAGGTCAGCAGCTCAAAATCTGCCCGAAAAGCACTTTTTTTGTTGCGGCTCGGCACACACTCCTTAGAACAAGGTGCCGCTTGGTCCTGGCCATTCAGAAAAGCAAGCCCTAAGCAACGGACCCACATGGGTTCCAAGCACGAGCACCGTGTAATTTAAGGACATTACCATAACTGTATGGCAGCTGTTCATGGTTGGATGACCATGTAAGTCAGGCGGGGCAGTCTCGATCTTGCTCCTACAATGGTGACACCTTGATGCCAATTGGGTCCGCGTCACCGATCTACACGAGTATGGATGCTGCTGAGTGGTCACATGCAATTGTACATGAACATGGACAGATCACAAACTTACACTCTCCTGTGACCCAAAACAATGGATGTCCATACACATGCAGATTTGGTACGGTGATGCTCTACTGCACACGCGCACACTCCAGTCGTAAGCACTCTCTGCCAAGGGACTGAGCCGGATGGGACGAATGGCCACTTCGAACTTTCCACGGACCAACATCTTAGTCAAGAGGTCAGTCCACTACACATCCATAACAATCCAGATGATGGGGATCACTTGCCGCTCCACCAAGTCACAACAATATTTCTCCACAACGATTTGCTTTTTATTTGCATGAAAGGATTTTCTCTACAACGTCGAGAGAAATCCGGTTTTTATACTACAAGATAATACATGGTTTAGACTGACCCAAGTCATGGAAAAAGTGCTACAACCACACAGCCCCGACCACCCTTGCCCATAGTGCAACATACTATGCCTCTAATAAGTTACAAGCGATGCATCCCTGATTCTCGCTGCACAATGAAAAAGCCTTGACAAGCATGAACACATACTCGGTCAAACTCCTCTTGTCAGGTCTACAGGCCCTGTCATTGTCTGTGTAATCATCGATAACTACTCATCACTACCGAGGGAAGCAGAGGCCAAGGTACGGGCTGGAAGGCATAAACCATACCAAAAATAAAGCTGCATGCGAGGCTTTCACACATGGAAATTGTGAGAACTGTGCAAGAAGGTTGACAGCAAAGGCAATGCTGATCGGGAAGGTCGTGGCCAAGTATATTAGTGAGCCAATGATGCGTAGGTACAAGGTCATGTTCACCGTCTCTTGCAACTACATTCGATCATCAACCTTTAGGGTATCCTGGCCATCTAGTATGATGGGGTTGGAGGTTATGGAGACGGCGACCGGGAGGTCTACAATGCACTCCTTCACAACCATGGATATTAGTCCATCACCTACGTTCACAAATAGTCTCCATCCATAAGAGAATTACAGAAGGTCCTAGGTCGTGTACGTAGCCTTGACGACTGGCTTGCCTTCCGTTGGCTGCTGCTTGGCTCTTGCGCAAATCAGTCACTGAATCTCCAATAGTGTAGCATACTTATAGGCTTGCTGCTTGTAAAGCTCCATCATCCCTCGTGTGCGTGGGCTCATCGACTGCCAACCTCCAATGAAGTAGAGCTAGAGGGGACAAACGTCACTTTGCCCTTGGTGGCAACAACTAGTGCACCATGAGTGTTGCCGATGTTGCTACCAATGCTTCTACTTTTGCTGCCGGTGCTTTCACAGCTACTCCTAGTCTTGCTGCTGCCACCACTGCTCCTATCACTTCTTCTTCCACTTGTGTTGCTCTCGCTGCTATTGTAGCTGCTGTTGCAGCGGGTGATGCGACAACATTGGCTACTACTTCTGCTGGCTGTTTCTATTTCCACAGCCTCTCCCGCTGCTAGTACAGCTTGTGTCACATCTGTTGTTGTTGTGGCAGCCATCACTGCTCCTGCTGTTGTAGTTGCTGCTACTGTGACAATCATGGTTGTCGCTGCGGTTGCACCTATTGCTGCTGCACACTTTGCTACTGCATGTGCAACTACTGTGCATGCATCTACCATTCTTGTAGCTGTTGTGGGTACATATGGCTGCGCAGTGGTGGCTACTCACGTGCTGCTGCTGTATGCACAGCTGGCACTGCTTCTTTCTGCTCTTGCTCTCGCCACGGGTCGCAGCTTGGTGCTGTTGCAAGAAGTCATTACTTGAAAATGCTCGTGTCGAATCAGGCTTCTTCTGCTGCTGTGTTGAGGAGAGTGGCCATTATTGCCGTGGTTGCTCCACTTTTCCTGCTGTTGCTGGCGAATGTAGGTTACTTGGCATGGTGGGTCCTCTGAGGACCTCAGCTGCAGCTGTAAATCTCACCGCGGCTGCCGTGGCTACGTCTCTGCTGTGCACCTCGACCAAGGATGCTCCACTGCTATGATACCATGAGGGACTACGTGGAAGCTTCCTAGGCTGTGCTTGCAGGACAACACTGTCTTAGTCAGCTGGCGAGATGGTAGGCAATGCAAGCACATTGTAAGAAGGTCTCAGATAGGCGAGTCACAATTAGAGGTTACAGAGAGAATGTGTAACTGACATACCTACAATATGAATAGGTATTGCCGGAGTGCCATTGTTGGTTGGCCGCTCAGAAACCTTCTTAAAAGCACATTCTACGGCGCAACTAGGTGCACACTTGTCAGAACAAGGTTCTGTTTTCTCATGCAGAGCAACGATTCAATTGACCCAAACGCGCATGGCTTCCAAGAGCATGCATGGGGCAGAAAAACAAAATGTGTACAAAGATCCACGGGTGAGTCTGCTCGAAATATCCTGCGAGCTCTAGAGAAAAGGACAAAGGTCCAGCGAGGCTCTGGCACTGCACGACATATTTCATCACTGAAGCTCAGGTTGCTGCGGGTGGTCCTACGCTGTTGTTGCTGCTACTGTGTGTCGATCCGCAGCCTAAGCAGCTGCAGCTGGTGGTGTTGTGCTGCTGCTAGATGTTGCGCTGCTCAGCGAAATGATGCCACTGCTTCCAACAGGCAGCGTTGAAGCTGCGGTGTCAGATCCCACATGTATTGCCAATGCACTTCTCAGCGTTGCGCTGCCACTGCTGCTGGATGCTTCTGCACTTCTCAGTCCTGAGCTGTTGCTACTCCTGCCACTGGGCAGTGACAGCTCATGTGGCTAAATACTCCACACTCAGTGCTGTCCTACTGATCCTTATGCTCGGGGGCGTGAGTGATGCTGCTCAGGATGCTGCAAGACATGCTGCTAGGCTGCTGATGCTTATGCTAGGTAGCGTGGGTACTGCAGCTTAATATGCTGCACAGGGTCTTGCTGTGCTGTTGCTTTTGCCGCAGTGTAGCGCCAAAACTGTGGCACAAAATTCTGCAAGCAGCGCCAATGCACTGCTTGCTGTTGTGCTTCTGGTGCTGCCACCAAGCAGCGTCAAGGCTGAAGTGCGAGATGCGCAAATATTGCCGATGCATTGTTTGCTTCTGTGCTGCTGCTACTGCCCTCCGTGCTGGTATGCTGCTGTTTTCAGTGCTTCTGCGGCTTAGGTTCCCGAAGTGGCTAGGTGAGAGAGACAGCAAGATGAAAAGCCTCCTCTCAAGGCACGGAGGTATTGTGCAGGTGGAGTCCCATGGTCAGGGCTGCTCTCCAACGGCTCACATACTACGATAGTTTGCATGAGGGATGAACCCATGTGAAGGAGAAGGGGGTGTTCGCGCGGCCATGGCGGGAGAGTTCTGGAACTAAACAGTTTAGTGGGGGTGGTAAGTAAATTATGGGGGTGGAAACCATAAGACTCACTCATTGTCACCATACGATTGCCAGGCTCGTGTGGGGCGGACGAGCCACACGCGCCAGATGGTGAACACGCACTGAAGAAGTCAACCAGGTTGCACCATGACTGTGGTACCGGGAAAATCTGGCAACATACCGTTGTATTAGGGGTACTTGGCTAATGTAAGCCCCCACAACCACAAAACAACACCCGATACATATCCCACAACTGAACCATGTGGATGCACAGTGTATTGGCATCAAACGAGTGTGTAGCAGTAGCAATGAAGAAAGAGACGTGCATTGTTAGCCACGCATCTCATCCGGGTGGGTAATCCACCGCACAAAAATCCTACGGTTGCTTCCCCTCATCCTGACTCCTTTTCAGACACGCCTCTGAGCTGACACGTTGACTCGATGGTGCTTAGTCTCTTTCAAGAGAGTGGAGCCAGCCGAGAGTCCACGTTGCGTCCACAACACCGACACAACGTTAACACTGTACATGCAGCTGCTAAGGCAGTTGGGAGGGAGAAGTACCAGCCAGCTGTGGCGGCAGGAAGCAGGCGGGTGCTTTGCTCCCGTTGTGTTGGAGAGGCCATGAGGGAGTTGGGGCTTCACGCATCGCTGGGCAGCCATCTTCCTGGCTTGGAGACGTGAAAGGACGGGGGGAGCGGAGAGCGAGGCCTAGGAGGGTGTGGCGGCCGTGGCATGTCAGATCCTCACTGTTGGGATCCAGGCTGGATGCATTGGGATGGAATGTGCCATGCATGATTGCACTTGCTCGTCAACCAGATTCGTCTGTCGGCGCTAACCAGTGTGCCATTTGGGTTGTTAGATCTTTGCTACAACGCCTCGGAGGAGGAAGGGCCAAATCTTTCTGCAATAAAGACTCATGTGGTTCTGTACGGTTTCTGCCACGGTGTCCACTACCACAGCTCTGTGCCCTTTGGTTGGCGGAAAATTATGGAATCGTAGGTTTTCAACTATGAAAAATTGTTTTCCAACCAGGAGAAAGGAAGCAAAGGAGGGTTGTGTGATGGGTGCAGATGGCTGCTGATTTCCATGTTCCATGCGCCTCAGATGTTTCATTCGGGGGAGGTGGCTGCCTGCCACGAAGACTTTGGCAGGCCACACTGCGACAACACATGTCCTATTCCACACCTAGACATCGAGTTTTAGGACCAGGAGAGAGGAGAGCAGGGATCGATGAGAGAGAACAGTGAGGATAGAGGATCCCGGTAGGAGGGAGAGTGAGGGTCGAGGGAAGCACGGACTGAGCATGCAAGAGACTAAGCGCCACAAACAGCGGCGGTTTTGCGAAGAAGGAAAAAACGCAGGTAGCTCAGTAACAACTGACAGAGGTGTTACGCGGGGCCCTAAGCTGCTGGCGAGGTGACGAGCGAGCGAGCTGCGAGCCCACCCTCGCTCTCACCCATGCCGAGCTAGGGTAGAACCTGGACCTGTTCCCCACATTAATATTCAAGAACATGCAAGTCCAGGCCGAGAAAACAACCCGGCCACAATCCCCTCTTTCTCAGGCAAAAAAACCACTAGAAATCCTAGTGTCACCAAACACTTATATTATGAGATGCTGTGGTAAGGGGAACGCTCAATTCTGCGAGCGACTCTGGATTGTCTTCTCTGAACCCCCACGAGTTACCACCACTTGAGGTACAGCGTCAGCACCAATGTCCCTCCAGCATCAGTCACCTGCGTCAGTGCGGTGAGTGTGCAGCTAGGCCAGAGGTCACAACATGTCTGTGGCACATAAACCAACACTCCCCCATGACCCACAGCCGACGCAAACAGACACCAACTGACACGAGCGTCACAAGGCATGACACGCGACTGTACAAAAACAGGGGACAACCATTCACCCAGGATCGACACGCGAACACAACAACCCAACAGCGTGCACAGCTGCCTTGAAGACGTTACTGCTGAGTGCCTTCGTGAGGAAATCAGCTCTCTGTTGTCGTGTGTCGACCCAGACGATCTGGACATCCCCTGCAGCAATGCGCTCACGCACAAAATGATGCTCAACATTGATGTGTTTCGTGCGTGTGTGGTGCATACCATCGTGCTCGGCAATGGCCTTGGTGCTCTGGTTGTCACAACGCAGGGTGATGCAGCGAATGGGAACGCGAAGTTGCTGAAGCAAGCGACATAGCCACACACTCTCGCAGGTACCCGCACCTANGAGGTACAGCGTCAGCACCGATGTCCCTCCAGCATCAGTCACCTGCGTCAGTGCGGTGAGTATGCAGCTAGGCCAGAGGTCACAACATGTCTGTGGCACATAAACCAACACTCCCCCATGACCCACAGCCGACGCAAACAGACACCAACTGACACGAGCGTCACAAGGCATGACACGCGACTGTACGAAAACAGGGGACAACCATTCACCCAGGATCGACACGCGAACACAACAACCCAACAGCGTGCACAGCTGCCTTGAAGACGTTACTGCTGAGTGCCTTCGTGAGGAAATCAGCTCTCTGTTGTCGTGTGTCGACCCAGACGATCTGGACATCCCCTGCAGCAATGCGCTCACGCACAAAATGATGCTCAACATTGATGTGTTTCGTGCGTGTGTGGTGCATACCATCGTGCTCGGCAATGGCCTTGGTGCCCTGGTTGTCACAACGCAGGGTGATGCAGCGAATGGGAACGCGAAGTTGCTGAAGCAAGCGACATAGCCACACACTCTCGCAGGTACCCGCACCTAGTGCAACATACTCAGCCTCACTGGAGCTGCGTGCCACGCAACCTTGTTTACCACTCTTCCATGACACGGCAGTCCCTCCAACGAGGAAGATGTAACCTGTACGACTCCGAGCGTCGTTGTCATGTGCTCAGTCGCTATCTGTGTATCCATCCACCACAACCGAGGGTTGTGCTCGATAGCACAGTCCGGTGCGTGCAGTGGAGAGAGCATACCTCACGACACGCAGTGCTGCCTCCATGTGTCGTGCTCTAGGAGTCTGTGAGAACTGAGCAAGGAAGTTCACCAAGAAGGCGACATCTGCCCTGGTCGTCGTAGCCAGATACATCAGTGACCCAATGACGCGAAGATAGTCTGTCACGTCGACTGTCTCCCCCAGCTTAGACACATCCATTGTCTTCAGCAGCCTCTAACCTGCTGGGGTCATGGGTGTCGACGCTGTGGGAGTGGACTCAAGCTGGGAGGCGAATCGCTCCCCCAGGCTACGAACATATGCAGCCTGGTGAACATGAAGCGTGCGGCGAGAACGGTCGCGCTCAAGCTCCATGCCCAAGAAGACTCGGGCTGGCCCTAAGTCTTTCATCTTGTACGCGGACTGCAAAAGTGCCTTCACTGACTTAACAGCAGCCTGGCTGGGCGACGCGATCAGCAGGTCATCCACATAGACGAGAACAGCCACGAAGGGGACTGAGGGTGGAGTGACAAAGAGAGAGGGATCCACCGTACTACGTCGGTATCCTCCTTTCTCAAGGGTGGAGGTGATTTCTTGGTTCCAGCACCGAGGCGACTGCTTCAGGCCATAGAGTGCCTTTCGCAGTCGCCAGACTCGGTTGGTGCCATCGGAGAAGCCAGGTGGCTGGACCATGTAAATCTCCTCATCCAGCTGTCCGTGGAGGAACGCATTGTTCACATCCATCTGCTCCAGCTCCCAGTCGTGGTGGGCNCGAGCTGTGGTGTATCGCCCGACTGGTGCAAACGTCTCGTCGAAGTCGATGCCTGGGACCTGAGAGAACCCTTTAGCCGTGAGGCGCGCCTTGTACTTGTCGAGCGCACCATTGGGTTTGTACTTACGCCGAAAGACCCAACGAGCGTCGATGGCTTTGCGCCCAGGTGGCAGATCGACAAGCTCATACACCGCATGATCATCAAGGGCGTTGAGCTCAGCACGCATCGCAGCCTCCCACTGCTGTGCGTCAGAGGCTGCACGTGCTTGACGCACAGTGGAAGGCTCAGGGGGCAAGACAGTGGTGGTCGACGTGGCGTGACACTCGGCTGCACTACTCAAGACGGCGACTTCCAAGGCTCGCTCATGCTCCGAGCATAGGAGCGCGTAGCCAAGGGTGGAACTAGGGTGGACAACCCTAGTAGCTAGGCCCAACGCGTCCATGCCGGTAGGGTGAACAGTGGGGTGTGCAGTCTGAGAGGGAGGAGGACGTGCTGAGGTGAGGGAAGTGCTAGAACGATGTGGAAGTGCACGAAGGTGCCCCCCCCGGACGAAGGGTGAGGCAGGAGCAGGACCAGTGGTAACATGCGGAGGCGGGTCAGAGACTCGGACGGGAGAGACTGCAGGTGAAGTGGCAACTGGAAGTGTGCCCGAGACAGCGGGAGACGGGGCTGACTGGGAAGAGTCGGTAACTGGAGAGGCAGACTGGGGAGAGTCGGTGACTGGAGAGGAGGGTGCGTCAGAGGAACTGGACGCGGACGATACGTCAGGGGAAGGAGACGCAGAGAAGATAGGGACAGCCCCTGACGACGAGGACTGCAACGAGGATGAGAGTTGCGGTGAGACAACAGGAACTGCCGGAATGGCAGGACCGACATCCCCCCTCAACCGAGAGAGGGGCAGAAGAGAGGAGGCAGGGGGAAGGCGATCGAGGTCACGAAGAAAGACCGACTCAAAAAATAAGGCGTCGCGAGACTCGACGACGCGCTGGCGGACAGGGTCCCAGAAGCGCCATGCTTTGGACTGGGAGGATACCCCGAGAAAGGGGCACAGGCGACCACGAGGGGACAGTTTGCCATCACGGAAATCCTCCGGCAGCCAGACAGAAGCGATACTACCCCAGACTCGAGCAAGGCGAAGGTCAGCCCGACGACCATGCCAGCGCTCAAACGGGGTGACGGTGCGGGGAAGGGGACCGTGGGGAACACGGTTCCAGACCCACGTCATGTAGCACATAGCCTCAAAGGCAAAGAGTGGTGGCAAGCCGGACTCAGACAGGAGCGTGCGGACATCGTCGGCAAGCGTCCGGTTCCAACGCTCAGAGACACCGTTTTGCTGGGGTGTGTACGGAGCAGATGTCTCCAGACACACCCCACGGGATTCGAGGAGACGAGCGGTGGGACCAAGGAACTCGCCGCCACGGTCGCTGCAGAAGATGCGCAACGACCGCTGACAGGCACGTTCAGCCTGGACAAGCAATGACTCGATGACGGAGCAAACGTCGCTCTTTTGACGGAGCGCGAACACCCAGCGAAAGCGAGAAAAGTCATCGGTAAGACATAAGACGTAGCGTCCCACATCACCAAGGAGGTCATGAGGCAAGGGCCCCATGACATCCACATGAACACGATCAAGTGGATGGGAAGATTGAGACTCAGAAGGAGAGAAAGGAGACCGATGCATTTTCCCTTGAGCACAGTCAAGACAGTCCGCAGGGCAAGGGGCAGGGAAGGTAGAGGGAGAGAGACCAAGAGCAGGTTGGAGACGCAACATGCTGTGAATGGCATCGGTGTGATCATGACCAAGGCGACGATGCAAGAGACGGACAAGGTCAGGGGTGAGGGAGGGAGCAACGTGAGCAAGGGCAGCGCTGACGGCCGGGGTGGAGGGGGCGTGCAGGGGAACACGGTAGAGCTTGCCATAGCGCACACCACGAAGAACAGGACGGTGGGAGGAGCGAAGAGAGACTGTGCCAACACCACGGCTAGCAGTGAAGTCCATACCTTGTTCATCCAGAGAAGGCACAGACAGCAGGCTGAATTCCAGCGAAGGCACGTACAAAACGTCAGGCAGATATAGTGCGCCACTGGGGCCAACAAAGCGAACCACACCCACACCTTGAACTGGCAGCAATTGACCAGACCCGGTACGAACAAAGCGGACAGAACCGACGGGGTTTAACGAGATGAACGAGGACCGCACAGACGTCATGTGATGAGTGGCCCCGGAGTCAAGGACCCAGAGGCCACTGGACAGACGCACAGGGGGCAGCACACTGGACGTCGCAACAGTGCCAATGGAGGACGGAGACAAGGGACAAAGGGAGAGACAACGAGGAAGAAAGTCAGACTGCCAACGCTCAATCCACGGGACGGACACACACAAGGCACCTAGCACATGACCCGGAGGATCCCCACGAAGGACAACGTCAGTCTGACACACAAGATCTCTGGCCAGCGGTGCAACACCCTCACCTCCCTGATCACGAAGGCGAAGAAGCTGGAGGAGGGACTGCTCGAGGTGACGCTCCCGATCACCACGGTCGCCATCCACTGACGCCGGCGGAGCTGGGATAGGCGCGCCGGAGGAAGGCGGGAACCACGGTGGAGCGGTGTAGGCAGAGGACGGGGGCCCAGAGTACGCAGGGGCACCGTAAGGAGGTGGCCAACCCCAAGGGTAAGGAACAGGCAGTGGTGGAGAAGGCACGCTGGAGGCGGCGTAAGCCTGAGCCGGCGGCGGGGCGGAGAAGCGCGACGGGCCACCAGAGTCAGAGGGTGCGGATGTAGAGGAGGAGCCAGAGGTACGAGCCCAGTGGGCACGCATGGCGCGGGCGAGGCGTAGGTCATCCGGAGGAGCCGGGCAAGTACGAGCAGAGTGCTCAGTAGAGCCACAGTTCCAGCACACAACGGCGCCCGGAACCCGAGAGGAAGGGGCAGCACCCTTATCCTTGCCCTTGCCCTTGCCCTTCCCTTTCCCTTTACCACGACCCTGGGAAGCGAGGGCAGCGGCAGGAGAGGAAGAGGAGGCGGTGGAGGCAGGGGAAGATGCAGCAGCGGAGAGGGAGGAGGGTGAAGCAGAGGAGAAGGAGGGTGCTGCTGAAGTGGTGAGCGCAGCAACACCCGTAACTGAAGAGCGATGGAGGCGCTTGTTCTGAAGACTGGTCCACCAGGCAGCAAGGCGCTCGGAGGTGAAATCCCAGAGAGGCCCTACCCCTGGCGGGGAATCAGGGGGGACGGGCTGGGAGGCAAGCTGCTGTAGCTCGTCAGCTTTGACGTCACGAAGAAGGTCGGACAGCTCTGGGATAAGGCCGTTGACCATGGTGAGAACAGCAGAGAGCTGGCCAGGTGCTGCTTTGCCAAGCTCGCGAAGGAGCTTGAGACCGCGAGACCAATAGGCATCAACGGTCTCGTCACTACGCATGAGAAGTGTGTTGAACTGGACTGTGAGGGCGCTCTGAGCGGCCTGGCCAGTGACAGTGGTGCGACGACGCAGCATGGCATATGCACCGACAGGGTCGGCAAGACGCTGGACAGCAGGATCAGCATTGAACGTGCCGACATCATCAATCAACGACTCAGGAGCGGCAGCAATGAGGACGCGTACAGCACGGGCAGACTCAGTTGCAAGGGGAGTGAATGGAGCAACAGCTGGGGAGTAATACTCCCACAGCTGCTCCCCTTGGGCCCACGCGCTAAAGCGCACTTCCCAGGAGGTGAAGGCGAGCCCAGAGGAGAGGGAAGGTGGTTGAGAGAAGAAGTCATGCTGGCGAGGCGCGGGGAGAGTGGCGGCAGCAGCGGCAGTGCCAGTGGGCGCAACAGCATAAGTGTTAGAGGAAGAAGAAGGGGTGCCTGCAGAAGGGGTGTGACTGGTTCCAACCGACGCGGCAGGGAGGCGACGCAGCACTATGGCGGCGACCTCATCAGCAAAAGCGGCGCGATTATCTTCAGCAAGCTTAAGGCGGTCCTCAGCCTCCTGCTGAGCCTCGCGAGCGAGTGTCAGCTGGCGCTGAAGCGTCGCTATGACTGACTCGTCGTCACCAGGCATGGTGACGACGCGAGGGCTCTGCCGGACAGATTTCGGCAGAGTTTCCCCAGCCCCAGTGGGCGTGGGAAAAGTGGGGTTGCCTGAGGCAAAGAGTCAAAAGCTGCAGGACAGCCCACCACGAGTCAGACAGGACAAGCCACCGCAGAAGAAGAAGAGGGAAGATACGCAGGCACAATATGCAGACAAGGTGGTCAAGAGGACGGGCTGCGGAGAAAAGCAAGGAGTGGAGGAACCACAGCAGCAGAGGCAGCAGAAAGAACAGAGACGGTGGAGGCAATGGGCACCACCAGAGCAAAGGCTCCAGTGGTGCAGGCAGCAGCAAGAGTAGAGAAGGCTGCTGCGACGGAGATGGTTGCTGTGACGAGGCTGGAGGCGACAGATGGAGCAGATGAAGCTGCGGTGACGGCGACTGCGGTGGAGGTGCGAATGGAAGCAGCGGCTGCCGCTGTGGCTGATGCAGCTGAGGCCGTTGCAGAGGCAATGGCAGATGCTGCAGCAGATATTTGTGTGCCTATATCAGCAGCCGCTGCAGCAATGGGACCAGCAACAACCGCGGCCTCTGTGTACGAATCTGCAGCACGCCCTGCTGAGGTGGCGGCAGGAGCACGCGAGGCTCTAGCGGCGGCGGTGAAGGTGGCTGCAGCTGCCGCCGCTGCGTCAATGATAGCCGAGGTTGTGCGTGTAACGATGCCCACAAGACGAACGACGTCCTGCGGGAGCGCTGAGTGCAGCTGGGCAGCAGGAACCTCGGGATCGCCGGACAGCAGAGGGTCCTCCCTAAGTGAATGGGGAGGGGAGACGCTTACCGGACGATGACGTGACGCGCGAGCGGACCGTGCTGAGGCGGACTCGGACCCCCGGTCGCTGCTCATGCCGCGACGACATCGTTCTCGTCGGTGCGACGTTCCCCCGTTGTAGTACTCCACCAACGCAGCCGCGTCTGGAACGTCACCGTGCGCCAGTGTGGCAGTTGAGGTATTAGGAAGGTGGGCATCCTTTGCAGCTGTTGCTGAAAGTGCAGCAGGTGAGAATGCAGCAGCAGTATTTGGAGAGATGTATGGATGCTGCTGCGGTCTCGTTGCTGTTGTTGCTGCTGCTGCTGCAAGCGGATCGGCACTTGCTGTTGTTGCTGCTGTCTCCTTGCTGCTGCTGCTGCTTCTGCTGTCGCTTTGCTGCTGCTGCTGCTGCAGGTGGATCGGCACCTGTTGCTGCTGCTGCTGCTGCTGCTGCTGCTGTCGCTTTGCTGTTGCTGCTGCTGCTTCTACTGCATGTTGATCGGCACCTGCTGCTGCTGCTGTCGCCTTGCTGCTGCTGCTGCTGCTGCCGCCTTGCTGCTGTTGTTGCTTCTGCTGTCGCTCTGTTGCTGCTGCTGCTGCTGCTGTTGCTTTGTTGCTGCTGTTGCTTTGCTGCTGCTGCTGCTGCAAGTGGATCGGCACCTGCTGCTGCTGCTGCTGCTGCTGATGTCGCTTTGCTGCTGCCGCTGCTGCTGCTGTCTCTTTGCTGCTGCTGCTGCTGCTGTTGTTGCAAGTGGATCGGCACCGGTTGCTGATGCAGCTGAGGACGATGACGGCTACTCCCCTTGCTGTCGTTTCTGCTATCGCTTTGCGACTGCTGCTGCTGCTGCTGTGACTTCGTTGCTGCTGCTGTTGGGTGCGTATCTGCGGCAGTGTATGGGAGAAATGCGACGGCTGCTGTCGTCGCAGCTGCTGCTATCGCAGTCGTAGTCACTACTGAGGAGGTTGCTACTTAGGGCATGGTGATGCTGCTGCTCAAGCTGCTGCCGTAGATAAGGCAGTTTGAGACCTGCAGCATCGCGGACGGGAGCAATCCCGCGGGGGTGAACGAAGTGAACACCCGCGAGTGTCCGCTCGTAGCTCCTGCTGTTGCACGCCACAGAATGGGCGAGGGTAGGGAGCTGCAGTAGAAGAGAACGTGCTTCTAGTGACTGAAGTGGCGGCGGAAGCGGTGGTGGCGACGAAGATTGGCCGCACACCGAGATCGAGCCCTCGATTCACGAGCTCAACACCTCCTCTCTCCACTGCTCTGATACCAGAGGATAGAGGATCCCGGTAGGAGGGAGAGTGAGGGTCGAGGGAAGCACGGACTGAGCATGCAAGAGACTAAGCGCCACAAACGGCGGCGGTTTTGCGAAGAAGGAAAAAACGCAGGTAGCTCAGTAACAACTGACAGAGGTGTTACGCGGGGCCCTAAGTTGCTGGCGAGGTGACGAGCGAGCGAGCAGCGAGCCCACCCTCGCTCTCACCCACGCCGAGCTAGGGTAGAACCTGGACCTGTTCCCCACATTAATATTCAAGAACATGCAAGTCCAGGCCGAGAAAACAACCCGGCCACAATCCCCTCTTTCTCAGGCAAAAAA
>SZWC01000761.1:257581-282920 GCA_023375785.1 Penium margaritaceum | reverse complement strand
GGGGAAGAAGAAGAACAGGAAGCGCGGATCGGGCCAGCAGCAGCCGTCATCCAGTGGTAGCAGTGGGCGTTCCGTCCACTGCTACAACTGTGGAGGTGCCCATCGCTACACCGAGTGCCAGCAGCCGCTTGACTGGGGGCGCATCACCCGTGGGCTTCAGGCGGCCCATGCTGCTCGTACTGCGTCTGGCGCGTCGTCCGCACACTCCTCGGGACGCGCGAGGACTACGACTGCAGCTGTTCCTGAGTCCTCACCAGCGAGCAGCAGTGATCCAGACCCCCGTGACCGCACCATCGCCGAGCTACGTCACCTTCTGGCGCTTCGCTCACAGGGAGGTGCGAGTGTGTTGTCATCGTCGAGTGGGTCACAGACTGCTTGTTCGTCCGCCTTCGTGACTCGTGATGATACGCGTGGGGGAGCACAGTCCGCATGTGATGATGATGGACCTGACTGCACAGACTGGATCCGTGAGGCTCACCTTCGTGATGTCCGTCGTTCTGTCCCCCAGACGGCTCAGCGTCCCTCTGATGCCGAGTGTTCCATTGCTCGTTGTACAGTGACATCCACCGGTCGTGACCCCAGTGGCACTTGGATCATCGATTCCGGTGCCACTCACCACATGACGTGTCGTCGCAGTGACTTTGTGGTCCTTGGTCCCGTCACGACTGTCCGTTCTGTTCGCACAGGCTCTGGTCAGTCCTTACCAGTTCNCCAAGACCGACTGCCTTTTTTGCGCTCAGGGTAAGATGCACCGGTGCACTTACCCTGATTCACGTTCACGAGCACTGCGGCCCCTCGAGCTGGTCCACTCGGATCTGCTTGGTCCTCTCCCGGTCGAGTTCGTGTCCGAGAGGGGCCGCTACGTTCTGACACTGACTGATGACTTCACCCGGATGCGGTGGGTCTACAGTCTTCGTCAGAAGAGCGACGCTGCGCTTGCGATTCGGCTCTGGCTCGTGATGGCTGAGCGTCAGTCTCGCCACACGCTACACACGTTCCGATCTGATCGCGGTGGCGAGTTCCTCGGCGAGATGGACGCCTACTTTACTGAGCACGGCATTTTTCACCAGGTCTCTGCTCCTGCCACCCCACAGCAGAACGGTGTCTCTGAGCGCTGGAATCGCACCATGGAGGATGCGGTCCGCGCCATGCGGTCTGAGTGCGGTCTCCCGGAGTCCTACGCCTTCGAGGGTTTCTCCTACATGACCTGGGTCTGGAACCGCCTCCCGCATGGTCCGCTTCCGGACCATATTACGCCGTACGAGCTCTGGTTTGGCCACCGTGCTGATCTGCGCCTCGCTCGCGTCAGGGTTTCCCTGGCCTCCGTGTGGTACACCGAGGACCAGCAGGGGTCCAAGGTCTCCCCTCGGGGTCGTTTGTGTGCCTTCATCGGCATCTCCCCGCGGTCGAAGGCCTGGCGCTTCTGGGATCCCACTCGCCGTCGTGTCATAGAGTCTCGGGACGCGCTGTTTTTTGAGTCACTCACTTACCGTGATCTGACTTCCATCACAGCTATCTCTGCTGCCCACGTCTCTTCCTGTGTGGGTTCTCAGCGGATGGGGGAGAGTTCGCCGCCGACCACTGGTCGCCAGGCTGAGGGGTCCGCTCGAGCCCCCTCTCGGTCTCCAGCACTTGACGATCCGGCTATTGTTGCCGTTGGCCCAGAGAGATCGCCTGTGCTGCCCACTTCACACCCTACAGGCACCACAGCGCTCACGCCTCCTCCTGCATCATCGCCTGTCCCTGCTAGCACTCCCGCGCAGGTGTCTGACCCAGTCCAGCCCACACCTGTCCCTGCTTCGCCTGACACCCTTTCAGTGTCCGGTCCGGCTTTACCCGCTGGCATACCCAGCTCTGGGTCCCCCACACACGCGTCTCCTCGCACGGCTTCCCCGGCCACCTCGTCTCAGCCAACACCTGCTGCGGTTGTCTCTGACCCTGTGGACGTGCCCGTTCCTGCGCCTGCTACGCGTCCCTCGACCTCCGGTTACTCTCGTGAGCCTGGTGGTCGCCTTCGACCACTGGATTCCGGAGCTCAGCGGGCGGCGGGTCCGGGACCCAGGCGCCCCACTCGCAGCATCGCGAGCGGTGATCCAGGCACAAAGGCCCTAGGCCTGAGTGCCCGCACTGAGTCTACAGAGGTACACCCAGCGTGCCCCATCGGGCACGATCTGGTCACTCGCGAGTTCCATATCGCCTGTGACGCAGCAGCTGACCTCGTGACTGTCAGGCCTGACACTGTGGCGTCTGCACTTGCCACGCAGAGTTCCCCTTCTCTGGCCCCTGATCCGGGCACATTGAGAGAGGCTCTCTCCTCGCAGGATTCTGATGCCTGGCGAGCTGCTTGCGAGGATGAGCTTCGCGCTATCCGAGAGCACGGAGTCTATGAGCTGGTCGACCTTCCCCCCGGGAGGAAGGCGATTCAGGTCAAGTGGGTCTTTCGCAAGAAAGTGAAGCCTGATGGCTCACTGGAACGCTACAAGGCCCGCTTGGTCGTCAAGGGGTTCTCTCTGATTGAGGGAGTTGACTACACTGACACCTTTGCCCCTGTCGGCCGCATGACCTCAGCTCGAGCTCTGTTCGGTGTAGTGGCTCAGCACGACTGGGAACTACACCAGATGGATGTGAACAACGCGTTCCTCCATGGCTCTCTGGCTGAGGAGATCTACGTGGCTCAGCCACCATGCTTTGAGGACGGTGACAAGGTCTGGCGCCTGCGCAAGTCCTTGTACGGCCTCAAGCAGTCTCCACGGTGTTGGAACCGGGAGATCACAGGCACCTTGACTCGTGCAGGATACGTACAGAGCGAGGCTGACCCCTCGCTGTTCATCCTGCCGACACCCGAGCGTCTCACCGCCATCCTGGTCTATGTTGATGACCTTCTGATTGCGTCTCCATCCTTGGCGGCCGTGAAGGAGGCCAAGGCTGTCCTGCAGACCGCCTACAGGATGAAGGACCTCGGTCCTGCATCGGTGTTTCTCGGTATGGAGATTGTACGTGATCGCAGACATCGGACACTGCTGCTGCATCAGGCCCGATATGCACGAGTCGTGGGGGAGCGCTTTAGCGATCTCCTCGGTGCAGTGCCCACTGCTTCCACACCCATTACACCTGATGGGCAGGATGCCCTGAAGGTGGATGACCCTACACAGCTGGGGGAGACAGTGGACGTGACCTTGTACCTCCGTCTGATCGGATCTCTGATGTACCTGGCCACGACGACGCGTCCCGACATCGCGTTCGCCGTCAACCTCCTCGCTCAGTTCTCACAGGCTCCACGTGCGAGGGCCCTTCACGCGGCTGTGCGAGTGGTACGGTACGTGGTTTCCACGCCGTATCTCGGACTCTGCTTCCGTCGGCAGTGTTCGGTGGTCCTTGACGGCTACACTGATAGCGACTGGGCCTGGAGTCCCGACGGGCGCAGTCGTACTGGCTACGTGTTCCTGCTCGGTGGTACCGCTCTGTCTTGGCGAAGCGGGAAGCAGGGCTGCATCGCACGTAGCTCGTCGGAGGCAGAGTATGTGGCTTTGGGGGCAGCGGCTGCTGAGGCAGTTTGGCTGCAGCGCTTGTTTCTTGAGCTTAGGCAGTCAGTACCCGCCATTGTGCTGCGTTGCGACAACCAGAGTGCTCTCGCCATTGCGGAGAACTCTGGTGTTTTTCATGCTCGCACAAAGCACATTGCGGTTGAGCATCACTTCGTTCGCGATCTGGTGGAGCGACGCGTGATCTCCATCATGTGGGTTGGCACTGACTTGCAGCGAGCTCATTTCTTGACGAAGGCACTTGCACGCGGAAAGTTCCTGGTGGCCATTCGCTCTGTTGGGCTTCGCCCCGTGCGTGACAGTGGTTGAGTGTGGGGTGTACGTTGCTGTCTCATCTGTCTGTGTCACTCACTCTGTGGTTGTACCAGTGCTGCACGCGTATGGACATGCGTACCATCGGGTCATGGGGGAGTGTTGTGATTTGTGCCGTTTCTGTACAGTTTACTGTGACCCCTCGGCCGTGTCCATACTCGTGCAGATCCCTGAGGCAGGCGGCCCTGGTGACACCGGCGCGACGACAGGCGGCGGCCTACCCGTCTGGAGGTGACCGACCACTGCTCCAGAGCCCCAGATGTCACCGGGACTCCTTGCTGTGCCTTCTACGTCTTGCAGGCGCCTTTCGGCGGACTGGGCATGAGACCCATTTGCATGTTTTTGCATTATATACTCGCTGTCAGTCGATGGATGCATGCATGTGACCAGTCGTTGCGTGCGTCTTTTGATTCTGCACGTCTAGGTTCAGACGGCGCAGGATTCTGACATGTGTGCGTAGAGTTACGGCCAAAACAGTGGTTTTAGGCCGGTTTTAGGACAGATCTAGGACTGCCGCGTGCGACACCCGCTGTGCGCCGCGGCAGGTATTTATGCCCTGGACCTGTCATTTGTCATCTCTCTCTGCATTTACTAAGCTATTGAAGCTTATGAGACTTTGCACGTCTCCCTAGCCTGATCCTTGCTGTTTCTTGCACCTGCCTGCTTGCTAGTGCATCAGCTGACTGGACAGTGTCACCACGTCAGCAGCAGCAAGGCTAGGAAGCTTCCTAGCAGTTTCACCTCGCAGATGTTCACTTTTTCCTAACGTCTAGGTGCTTAATGTGGCTTCAGCATTTTCCACTAAGTATGCAATTCAACCATCATCATTGCATTACTGCTCCTGTGACAACACATCACACCTTATCTTCTTGTTAGTCATTTCGTCTACATGCAAACAGGGTAGATCTTGTCTACAAATCATACATATAATTACCAATGTTATGAAGTGTTACTCTCAGTCAGCAAATTGTGTCATTTTCTCATACCATATACTTGTTTACATCAGAGTTCCAATACTTCTATCCCAGATGAGTCACTTCCATCTTAAAAGAGTACGCCACTTAGTGTAAGATCCAAACATGATTTGGTTTGCATTTGCAGGTACATACACAAAGATACATCTTGGTACCAATGATGAAATTCCCAATGAGAGACCGACAGCCATGTAACTGCACATAGCCTGTGCCACAAATCACTGGTTGCAGGACATCTTGAACAAGGCAAGAGTACAAGGTACCGCAATCAGCCCATCTCCCAAGAGCATTCCCAGTGTTGTGCACTGAAAAGGTGTAGAGGCTGCCCAACACATACATTGGCAGTTCGGCCAGAAGATGTGATGCATGCTCTAGCAGATACATATTCAAGGAACACGGGAAGGATTGCATGATCACAGATGGGGCAAGAAAGCAGAGATAGGGAACATGCAGAGCCAAGGAGTGTAGAGGGATGAAGGCCTAGACAGAAGAAGTCAGCACACACATGACCATCCCAAGCAGCATCACAAGGCGTGCAAACAGTAACTTCACATCTTTCTGTCACAGGAGGACATGGGTGGCACTCTAGGCCAATGTGAACAGACTCACAACGTTACATCATCCAACAGCATCACAACTGTCCACTCTTCTCCACAGTAGCGACATCACACTCCTGAAGAACAGACGGCGTGTACTGAGCCATTGTGCATGCAACCGAAACAGCTCAATGGCATGAACATAGAGCTAACACGGGACCACCAGAACGTGCACATAGTCCGACGTCGGACACGAGTAGAGCAGTAGCTCCACAACGGACGAAGGCGACGGAAGACCATGACAGCGTACTTGGGACCCAAGAACACGGTTCACAGCACAGCACTTCACCGCACTGTACTCTCACAGAACCTGGGAAGAAACTGCACAGCACATAGGGTCACCGTTACAGAACATGGACAGAGAAACACAGCGAGATTCAGCCATCCAACATAGCCACAGACCAGGCACAGTGGGGACGAAAAGCCTAACAAAAAATTTCAACTGCATGAGCAGAACACAACTGCAGCGAGACCCAACACGGAACTTCCAGTACATGAAGAAGACTGCAAAGGAGGAACTTGCACATGTGCAGAGAGCCAGTACACAAGGCCGTTGGCCACCCACAGAGATCGACACACAGGTTCTCATACATCAAATTGTAATACCAAAATACATGACCACATCCCATCCAGCTAACACACCCCCCACCACATCCATACCATCCAGCGAAATGTACTCAGACAAGAAGGAATGTGACCTAACAGAACACACCAAACCGATCACATACGACCAACATGCAGGTCACACCTGGCAACCTCACGAGACAGAAAAAGCACAGAGGAACACACAGCAGGGCACAGAAGGGTCATTTCTCCAGCCCCGACCATTTGCACAAAAAGCAGAGGAAGGAACTTACCCTTAGCAACTGATTGATCAATAAGGAGAGACTCCGACAGGTGGGGCCCCAACTACGCCTCCAGCAGGCTGTGTGGCAGCTGCCTGGTTCCCCTTCTTCAGGGACACCTTGAGCTTGCGCCCTGCCACCACGAAGCCATCCATTATTGCAATTGCTGCCTGTGCAGCTTCAGCGCTATCATAGCTCACAAAGCCTGCAAAAATGACAGTGACCGGGGCAGAGGGAAACTTGGTTAGCAAGACTGCATCAAACCAAAACAGAAGGATAATCCACAGGGTTTAATCAAAACAGTGTTTAATGATAATCAAAACAGTGTTTAAGAGGGGACAAGATGCTCCGAGATGGCAGACCCAATGCTGACCAAAGACAGGCAGGTGAGGAAATACAGGCAAAAGGAGGGTCCCAAAGCGCGTCTTGCACATATGATCAGAGGGATGGGGATGCAAGAAAGTCACATACCAAAATTTTTGCTCACTCCAGTGAGCTTATCAATGAAGACCTTTGAGCTGAGCACATTGCCAAACTCAGCGAAAGCTGTAGCTAGGTCGTTATCTCGCCACTCCGCAGGGATGTTGTAAATGAAAAGGTTGGCACCCATTGGCCCTGCACATACATGGAGGGTACAAGAAAAAAACTTCAGGACCCCACAAATGGGCCAGTCAGCTGTATGCCATAAGGAGGCCGGGTTACTATATGTCACACATGTTCACATTGTTTTGTTCCAACACCACGCGAAGACACTAAACTTGCATAAGTGCATGTAGTCCCATTCAGCTCAAAAACAGATCATTACGGCTGGAGCTTTTGACAGTAAAACAGAGAACTTATCGAAGGGGTGGTGACGAATCACCAACCCCTAGGGGTGGTGATTCCTACCACCCCTAGGGGGGGGTTCTTAGGGGTGGTTTCGAATCTTGCTGCTGACGGTTTTGGTAAACCGATTCGATTTGAAACCGGTTAGTTTTGACTTTGCTTAACCCTGTTTGGCGCATCAGGAAAACTGGTTCAGAACTGGTTCGGCTTGGTTGTCTGCCTTAGGTTTTGAATTGAATTGGCTTTGATTTTGGTTTCGCTTTCAGTTTAGATTTCAGCCACTGTAAAGCGGCTGAACTGGAACCGGTTGACAGCAGATAGCAATGATGAGTTAAACATCCCAGTCCTTCCCTTCCCGCACCCTTAACCCCCCACCCCCCTAAACCTTTTCAGGCTAAAACTTTCAGCTGCCATGCAGACTACAGCAATGTTGGTCCTCGAACCCCACCACCCCCTTTCCCTTCTCCTCGACCTCCAGACGTTGCCCGCCTAAACACCCTCCAGCCCACTCTCAGCCTGGGGATGATGACTTGTTGGGATGTCACCAGGACACAAGAACGTACCTTCCTTCTGCACCAGCTTCTCTCGGATGGCAGCAGCAACTGCAGCTGCATTGCTGCCAGCAGGGTCCATTCCAGGCATGACATGCCCAGTCGCACCAGGCATGCCCGGCAAGGCTCCTCCGACACCTGGGAAGGCACTGGAGAATGCTGCCAGAGCTGGGTTGTATAGAGACTCAGTGCCTGGAGTGGGACCCCCACTGGTCATCTGTGGCTGATGCTGGTAGATGCCTGCAGTCATGGCTTGGTTCTGCATGTCAAAGCCTGGGTACTGCAGAATTGTGGGATTCAACAGGAGAAGCGAGCAGAGCACAGAAAAGCGAAGAGGTAGGATTGAGGCCATGTCAATACCGAGGGCAGTCCATGAATCAGGAGGACTGGTATGTGATGAGATGAGATGAAGGAATAAGACCCATGCTGAGTTATAATCCAAGGTGTTAGGGACCAGCCATGAAGGCCCAACATTTCCCATGCCAACAAACCAGTGATCTGCTCCCGCAGGTCTGGGTTTTGCTCCCATAAGCCCGTGACCAGTGGTCAAAACCCAACAACTCGAGTCACTCCTAGCCGCAGATAAAGCGAGCACTCACACGTACAGTCATGGGTGTTCCGTAAATCCCTGCAGCATGTTGCGGCAGCATGTAGGTTGGTGCACCAGGCGC
Organism: Penium margaritaceum; assembly: GCA_023375785.1. Taxonomy (NCBI): domain Eukaryota; kingdom Viridiplantae; phylum Streptophyta; class Zygnematophyceae; order Desmidiales; family Peniaceae; genus Penium; species Penium margaritaceum. The sequence goes on along the minus strand of SZWC01000761.1, from coordinate 274,604 downwards.
TCCTGGGAACTGTGGCAGCACACCAATTGCTGCTGCTGCGACTGCTGTCTTCTGCGCCTTCCGCAACGACTTCTCCTTGTCACTGTCTGCCCACTTCACTACTATCATGTTTGGACTACCCTGCACATAAAAGAGGTGAAGAGAAGAAAAAAGTGTACTGAATGATTGACCTGCATCGCTGAACCAACATGGTCAATGAAAAAAGGAGGGGAGAGTCTCACGATTAAGGCAAGGACCAAAAGTGCGCCGAGCTGTAATCACGAAGGATGGGCAGCTCGTGTGCAAGAAGGCGGAGAGAAGGTGGGGAAAAACTAGGATGGAGTTGACCACAGTCATCTTACTCACAAGATATGACATTGTGCGACTTCCACTTCACTTCCAATGAAGGCAAGCACCTCCCAAAGTTCCCAGGAGCATGAGCATTAACTGTTCAATATATACTACCTACTTCTAAAACATACCTCCATCCTGTGCTTGCCATTCAGACCATTGATGGCTGCGAGTGCAGCTGAGTGCGAGTCAAATTTCACAAATGCCGACCCTGCATAGAAATACAAGCCAAAAACGAAGGTGTACAACACTGCTGTAGTCACTACAAGCAGACATAACATCACCAGCAGTACAGAAGCAATTTCAAACAGCCAGGGCAGGAGAAAGTAATGATATGATCTGGCCACAACCTAATGGTACACAACGTCACATGGTTATGAAACAGCTTCACTTCGTTCCATTCCTCAGATCCGAAATCATCTAGTCTGCCTAATATAGGTTTTGACACCAGACAATAGGAGTTGGGAAATGCAGGAAACGATACCACACTTCTCATCCAGATCAGAAAACTATAGGGGGAGCCAACCTTTTGTTGCGTGTGCGGGTCCTCTCAAGACGTTGAGATCTGCAATAGTGCCGTAAGGCTCAAAAATCTTGCGAAGTTCCTCTGCCGTGACTGTCTTGGGCAGCATCCCCACAAACAGCTTGTTATCTGTAGACAAGCCAAACGTTCACGATGTCAGACTACACAGCAAAGCGCGTGCAGAGCGTCAAGACGAGAAGCGATCCAGGAACAAGTGGGGCGCAGAGATACCTACCTATCTTCTCTTGTTGCCCATCTGCGTACTTCACTTGCATAGGACCTTTAGCCTGCACGGCAACAATGAAAAAACGCCTATTGAGCAGATCACGACTAGAGAGAATGAGGTCCGCCAAAACACAAGAATGTGAACGAGACCCCGCATATCAAGAGTCCTTCAAAAAAGACAACAACGTTGAGTGTCAGCGCAAGACTGCGTGGAAAGAGCCCTGAACTTGTTTGTTCCGCCTCCATGAGAGAAGCTACTTACCCCGGGCAACGTCTTGTTGCAGTGAAACAATTTGATGGCGTTGTCAGCCTCGGCCCGGGTCATGTAGATCACAAAGGCACAACCTGTAATCGAGGGTGCCAGACGAGACCAGACATCCAGGAAACAAAAATCATGATTACCCGTGAGGTGTCAAGAAATGCTAGAGTGAGGCTCACAACGAAAGATTAGACACCGAAACTTATAGCTTCAAGCAGGGCAAAAACTTAAACGACTAAGAAAGAACCATGTTGTACCACGTTGATAGTACGCAGGTCAGTGTCAGCCCTAGCCACACGGCAATTGTCAGGAGGACAGCTTGCAGCTGAGACGCCTTTTCCCACATGTACTGAATCGAATGAACAAGCGGCTCAGTCACCTTTGCTCTCCCGCGTCTCTCGGTCCCGGACTATGTTGACCTCGTACACCTGGCCGGCTTCCGACATGATGGGCTTGAGATCTTCTGCCGCCCATTCTCGAGGCACCTGTCCGACGAACAGCTTCAGGGCATCCTCTGCTGGCTTGTCCATGTTCGCTGACTGCTGCGACACTAGGCACAGAACACCGAGAGGACCTCGTGCAGGCTTAACCGACGATGCCTTCCAGCTTCGCAAAGCGACTAACGAAAACAGCGGATTTGATGAGAACGCAGGAATGCTTGGTGCACAAAACCCTAAGCGGGAACCGCCTTCGCAAGCAGCCGCAAGTGATATGTATGCGAGCAGGCCTTCCTCATACAGCCGCCTGCGGAGAACATCTGCGAATGTGCCGGGCGACCAGGAATGACTGCAGGACCACGTCTGCCAAACCTCAAGGTTGAACAAAACTGACTCGAAATTTGTTCTTTCCGTGGTAGGTTCCGACTAACAGTACCTTAGGACCAAAATACCTCCCAGTGGCTGAGCCGGACCCCTTAGGTTTTATTTTGGCCAGGATAGAGAGTATAGGTAATGATGTTCCGGCTATAAATTCAGAGTGGAAGAAATGAATGTTGAAGATTGATTTTCATTATTCATCAATTTGCAGAACCTAATGGAATTGAAGATGTCTAACTTAATCGATTAGAGGCAAAGTTTAGTTTTCACTCCAAAAGTAGGGGCAAAAAATGATGATATTAGCTTAAATAATGTCTCATAATTGGAAATATGTCAAGGAACTTCATAATTAGTGAGGACTTGGGTTCAGCCCAGTGTTCTTACACACTAGGCTATAAAGTTGAGTGTATCACACATCATGCCGCTTGAATGCCAGAGGCCGGAAGCCACCAAGTAGGAAGTCATTCCATTCATATGATAGGCTGATAAAATGGCCTTTGGAGAAGCGGGAAAACAAAAAGTAGCTTTAAAGTCCGAGACACATGAGAAAGCAATGTTTTGCATTTCCATGAAGAAGGAAATGTGAGCCCAGCACTTTTCCTCATGCAGACATGCACCAGGTTCTGTTTTCCTCTCGGATATAGCGGAAGATAATGTTAACAATGGCATCTTTGTTTCCTGGTCATGAGGCAAATAAGCAAGTTTGCCACCAAACGCGAACAATTTAAATGTTCTTCTTAGATGTTCACCCTCCTCGTTTCCTTCCTGCAAGGGGTGGAAGCTGTGAAAGAATATTGGCAATGATTTTCACAGTGAGGGGGTTAGAGATGGCAACCCACGTGCTGGAACCTAGTGTCGAAAGGGGTGACCGATGTACAATTGCTTGCCATCAACAAGAAGCAGGGATAGGAGCTTATTTTGTGCCATCTTCAACTGCCCATGGTGGTGGAAGGAATTCCGGCAATGGGGAGATCTAGGATACCTTATAATACGCCGAAAGAAATGTTGGTGGTTCACAAGGATTAGGTGTAGAGCAAAAGATGATTCGACGAAATGGCATAGCGTAGCGGATTCAAAGGAATCCTTGACCGACTAGGCCAAAACCGCGGTGCTTGAGGGTCTCCGACCCTCGAGCCATCCCGTCTCACCGCCCACAGTCCCAAGTGACCCGGCTCGAGCTACGTGGCTCCTTCGACCGGCCGGCGTGCCACTGCCACGCTACGGATAGTTTGATAAATTTTATGGGCCAAATAGCTTACATACCCATAAATCGCAAAGTGTGACTCTCATCCGCCCAGCACCGGCAAAAAAAAAAACTGAAAATCCCAGTCCAAAATCATGCTCGCTCGCGGCATGCATCGACGCCCGAGCAAAAAAGAAGTCGTCATGGCCATCCGGCCAATCGACGGTCAAGGACGAGAGGCGCCGATCGCACCTCGCCAGCCGTCGACAGCCTGCGAGGTCCACGATCAGCGACTTTCGTCGCTGATCGTCGATCGTCCAGAGTCCTCGATGACGAGGGTGACTCCGGAAATCTTGCATCGGCTGATAGAAAAAAGAAAACAAACGTAAGACGTTTAGCTTTCAAACCCTCAGTTAAATCCACAAACCTAAAACAAACTAATTCAAGATAAATCTCAGAGGGTTCGGGTTTTGTTTTTAAACTGGCACCTGCCGGGCCCCGCTACCGCGGGGCCCGGCAGGTGCCAGTTTAAAGCATGGGGAGTCTCAAACTCCTTACAAACGTTACGAAAACGTCCGCGGAAAGTCTCCCAAACCCTACCTTTTTGGGGTTTGTGATATTGCGGAAGAAGAACCATGTCATGCGTCGACGAGGCATGACATGGTGCCTTGACATCGACGTTTTCCTTTTTTCCTTGTTACTGGCCTGGCGGTCGCGGCGTCAGATGGGTAGCTAGGTTATTTCTCGCTCGACAACGGGCGAATGAGTTATATTGTTCCGAAAACTGGGTATATCGTGACCGAACCCAAATTTTATTCAGCAGTGGATGTGCTTTGATCACAAGTTTCTAACAATATATTCTCAAGCACATACATACAATGATGAGAATCACAACGAGGCATTTGTTGGGTCTTTGGCGCTTGAGCCAAGCGACGCTTGCGACGTCGCATCGAGAGTGGTCACTTCAAGAAACTCTGCAAAGAAGTCGAGGGGGTTTGGGAATATCGAAGCACGGTTTTGTAAAAGTATAGAGACGTCGAGAAGTTGACCAACAGTATCAAAAGATCCAGTTTGTGATACTACTTAGGACCCCTGTGGAAAGTGGTTGAAAGTGTTAGAACCTTCAAAAGCGGAACACCATAAATTGAGGCAAGTGGCCAAAATTCCATTGATCCAACATGTAAGCATCTAGTGGTCAACGCACCGTGGGCCGTGAATGAAGGACATAAATGTCAACTCAGAGTTTAGGGACTAGTGTGCGTCAAGGACATAACGCTACTATTTTGATCTGACGCGCACTGTCTCATTTATGTGTATTATGACATCTCAACTGGTGTACATGCTCGGGAAGACGACTGACTCGATGGATGCTAACGACGATAGGCGCTAAGCGATGGAGGGGACATTGCACCACTCTTATAGACTTGGCTCCTGTCTTCTTGTATGAAGTTTTCTACTTTGTAGTAATACGTGTCCAGCTCCATTTATACCAGCCACCGGTGCTCATGTCATTAGCAGTCATGGGCGGGTGCTATTGGTAGCACAGAGCTTGCCTAGGCTCAGGCAGCCATAACTCCCATCTGTGATTTACTTAGCTCAATCTGGCTGCACGACTGCGTCCGCAATGTGTATATTTTGGTGTGGTCCATTTTTAAGGAAGAATGGACGAAGCCAGGGTTTGGGGCTGTTGGTCGCCTAGCAGGGCTCACCAAGAGAACCCCACAGGCCATAAATTAGTGTATGTTCCTGATTGGTTAGTAGACTGAATAACAATTCTCAAAGAGGTGAGTGCATTTGTCAGTGTGGGAGGGGTCTCACACCACACCTTATTCGTGTTGTTAGCTCGGTTATTACTCACTTTTGGTTGTAGCTTTGGCGCCAAGTCCGGAGTGCAAGTTTCCCTCATAGCTGAACGGCCAGCGCTACTGAGGCACAAAGTCTGGACGCGGCAGGCCACGCACCTCAGTCCAAGTGTGGTCTTGTCCACACTAGCACAACATCGCTTCCGTATAGGGAGTTCAGGGACTCGTGTATGTAAAAGAGATAACACTCCCCCCCCTCCTTTTAGCTGTGATGTCTTAGCTCGGATGATTGATGTCTTGGAGATTGTTATGGGGTTTCTAGGTGGTATGCACTATATAGTAGTCGTGCCACTAGACCAGATACTTGGTCATTTTTGCACAGCGTTCATGTCTGAGGATATCTTCAATGACGTACTCTGTATCCCTATCCACTTGGACAGGAGGCGGATGAGTGACGTCTTGGTTGGAGAAGCTCTCGTTGGGCTCCTTGTATTGCTTGAGTTTGCTCATATGGAAGTCAGGGTGGATCACAATGCCGTCTGGTAGGGGAAGTTGAGCGACAACGAGAGTTTGCATTCCCTCGATCTCAAATGGCCCCAGCAATTCGTGTTTGATCTTTGCGAAGTCTTGTCCATGGATTTTTATTTTTGCAAAGTTGAGTACGACGTAGTCGCCAGCGCTGGAGACATAATCGTTACGATGTCAATCAATTGCTAGTTTCATGGCTACTTGTGTTTTTGCAAGGATCTGACGTATTTAATCCCAAACGCTGGTGAAGGCTCATCGGTGAGAACATTTCTTTGGCTTTTTAGTGGTACCGGTATGGCAAGGAGTTTGTTGTAGATCACCTCGAACAGAAATTTACCCATTGTGGAGGCTGTGGAGTTGTATGCAAGTTTGGCGGTTGACATTTTGCTACCCAATCAGTTTCCTTTGGCTCGCATAAAGTGTAGAGGATTTGTTTGAGAATTTGATTGGTCCGCTTGGTCTGCCAATCGGTTTAAGGATGGAAAGCCATCAATAGACGGATCCAACTGCCATATTATGTCACCAATTAATGCAAAAAATGGCTGCTGAAGTGGCCATCTCAGTCACTGGTGATGGTTACGTTGTACGTCATGTGCTTGCATGATCTTATTAAAAATAGACGTGATGCTTTCTGCGCACTGAAGGTGGTTGTCTTTGGGATGAATTGTGTCATATTCTAAAGTCTTTCCACCGCCACAAGGATTGCGTCATATCCCTCAGGGGTAACAAGTAACCCGATCATGAAATCGAGACTGATGACAACCCACGACTCTGTATATGAACTACTCCAATATCTCCCTTGTGGTTCACGAGTGAGATCGGAATGAGACATTGAAACTCTCGCGTATTCCTTTAAGAATTGATAATATAAATTGTACAATCCTAAAAAATCTTAGACATCTAAAACATTGGTCGACATTGGCCGATCAGTGATTTCCCCCACCTTTTCCGAGTCCACGGTGATCCTTCCGCCAACGATGATATGGCCCAAAAACTCGATAAAAAAGTAGGCAAGCTTGTATTTTAATGTTTTTCTATAGAAAATTTCTCTTTGTAAAATCTCAAGAACGTTTAGAGATGTCCATAGTGCTCCTCCCGGCTATACACTAGGATGTGAGCAAGACACACGACGATGAAGTCATTGAGGTATGGATAGAACATGTTTTTCTTGCTACCACAAATATCGTGGGAGCATTTGCAAGTATAGCAGCATAACCTTGAGCTAAAAATGCCCATATATAGTGTGGAATTCCATCTTCTTGATTTCCTTATGAGATATGTGGGTGTGATGATAGCCGTCACGTACATCGATTTTGGTGCAAATTCGTGCCAACAAAGTTGGTCAAACGTCCGGCTGCTTGCGGAAGGAGGTAGCGGTTATTGATGGTGATGTTTTTCAATGCTTGGTAGTCCAGGAAAATTCGAATCTCTTCTATTTGTTTTCCATGAAGAATACAAGTACCGTGGAAGGCGACGTGGAAGGCCTGATGAACCCCTGACCGTTGATCTTGTCTTGGTGCATTTTTCCTTCAGTCAGCTCGTAGTCGTTCATCCGATAGGTCCCCTTCACCGTGAGTCTGATGCCTGGCTTCATTCCTATCTGGAAATTGATACTCCATTACGAAGGTAACTCTTGGAGTTGTTTGTCAAGAAAAACCTCTCCAAAATCCTCAACGAGTGGTGCAGAGTCCCCCGAAACAACTGCCAAGTTGGTAGGTGTTGAGGCTAATATAGGCACATTTGCTGTTGTAGTTTCTCCTGCTTTCCTCGTCTCCATGTTGACTATCCACGCCAATGTTTTACATTGAAGTTATCTCTTGGCCACTTCCAATGATATCGGTATGAGTTTTGCAATTATTATAACTTGATCTGTTGCTTTCACCCCTGGTACTTCCCGTAACCGCCAGTGCATTGTGGGTTGCTCGATTAGAGGCAAGCGTCCTTTTTTATTATTTTTGCTGATGTAGACTGTTCTGCTACTTATGTCTACCTCCGGATTATGTCAGTACAATAAATCTCACCAGAGGATGATTTGGGTATGCTTGCCGCATACCCACTGTCCTCGCAACTAAAGAACGTCGTACCTAGTTTTCGTACAAAAAGAATGGGGGAGGGCCACTTTTGCAAAAAAAAAAAACGTATAACGCCCACAAAATGTACATAATGCTTCTGAAGGCCACTGTTTAAAAAAAATACCTCGGACGTCCACCGTGCCAAAAATCGTATGGGGGACGAAGTAATTCTCCGCATACCCACTTTCCACACCGGCCAACGAAACACGCCAGCATTGAAACAGGTCCCCATTCTCGGCTATCGTTGCTATGAAAGCTTGGTACATGACACTGCCAGTAAACCAGCTTCGCGATCCGATTCTAGAATGGATAAGCAGTTAAGACAAGAAATCAAAATGTAGAAGAAAAAATCAAACCAGCCGTTCGATAGAACGATTGAACGACATGTACGGTGTTGAGGACTGATTTCTTATGCATAATAAGGACTATTGTCTCTCATTCTCTCTCTTTCTCTCTTGTTAAAACAACAAAAAATCATAGTCGGAATAAAAAAAAGGAAAAACTAGAAAAACATCATCTCTTTGCAAACATTCATCCGTCGATCGCACGATCTCGTCGACGGGGTCGACCTCGTCGGCCTTGCCTTCGTTCTTCTGGCGTGCGATGAATCCTGCGATCGACCACGTGCATGAATTGCAGTTTCGCAATCTTATCCCCTTTGCATGGTTTGTACAAATGGGATAAGATAGCGAGCTGGAGAACTCGTTTGCTCGTTCGCATAGCGAACGAGCGGAACAGTCCTCAATTAGGCCAGTTGGCACTGGGCCGGCAGGCCCATTCGAGGACTTCTTCTCTTCCTCATTTGCGTGACTAACGACCTCATCGTGTCGGTGTAGACAACTCGGCGTCTATATTTACGACACAAATATAGACGTCGAATCGACGTCGACTTCGTTTTCTTCTGTGTGGGAGAGATTTCACGAGTAAAAGTTAGGTGGACTTTGACTTTCGACTTGACCGTTTTCTACCATTTGAAATGACAAAGCCGCGGAGCGTGTTTTGGACCACATCCAGAACGCGTACAACATTTGTGACCTTTTTTTTGTGATTGTCTATGTTTACACTGAGAGAAACCATGTATTTGGTTTGACCATGAGAAATTCGAGGGCTGAATTTAATCCAGCGTTCATATGAACGGGTTAAATTGAACAAGACTGTTTTGCCCGTTCATGCTTTGAATGAGCGAAACAGGCCTCGTAAGGGTCGACATGACTATTCGAGGTTTTTTTTTACTCGTTCGCGTTGCAAACGAGCACGTAACCCGACCGTGGACAACCACGGTCACGTTATTGTGATGTACACGAAAGACTAGCGCCCCACGTCTGGCAACGGAAAACAAGATTCTTGGGTGGATATAAATGACACCCCTAGTGTTTTACGTACAAAAAATGCGACTACTTGTCGGTCGAAATAGAAATGTTAGAAATTTAGTCACGTAACACAACAATGAACATAGGACAAAATAAAATATGACATGAAACCAATGAAACTTCCGATACCCATAGTCATTGAACTAATTTATGTGGAACCGATGTAGCATGAGTGTTTTTGCAATAGTGGGTGCGCCATGCATGATCTCCGGCGGTTCGAAAAAAGTGGGTATTGTACGTATTTTTTGTAAAGTGAGTACCGTGTCTTAAATGTGCGAGAACTGGCCAGCATAAAAGCCGGAGGCCCAAACAGTGGGTATAGCAGAATTAGGCCGGTTTTGTGGTTGCTCATAACGCAATCATTTTAGACCATTACATCGCATGGATCTTTGATCTATAGTCGGAGCGGTTTGAGGAATTGATATCTATCGTCTCCCATCGATGGTTTTTCCTTCAAACAACCCGGGTTGGATCTGCAAACCCAACATTCAAAACATATCCTTGCTTACAAACAAGAAGCTTCACCGTCTAGTATTACTGGTACCATTTTGCGAACTATACAACCTTTTGGTCGTACTTGGAGTAGTGTCACTGGTTGTTCTTCCTCGTACCCCTCATGGAAATCTGTGATCTCAAAGTCCTTGTTTGTAGCTATGTGAACCGCTCAGATGGGTGATCAGTTGGTGTAGAGTTTTTTTACCAGACATTAGTTCCGCCGTCTAATCATGTCCTGTGCCATTTCCACAATCCTCCTCTCATCTTTGTAACGTTTTGCTTTTTGGCTTCTTGCTAATGTTTTTAAAATTCAAATAAGGCATATCCCGGCTTCTCGCAATTCCATCAAAGTCATTGATTGCCTTGATCGATGGTGTCAATCTCTATTTGAGACAAGATTTCTGTCAACTATGATTTCCCTTTGCCATGATAAGAATTGTGGCCTTGGGGTTGCCTCTCGTTGACCTCATGCATCTCAGCGTTGTATTGGTGTTGTCAATGTGATTGGCTGCTGCGATCATTTGTGGAAGGTCGTATAAGATGTTGAATTTGGTCATAGCTTGTTAAATGTCATGTTTGAGGCCGTTATTTTTGTAGAATTAGAGTTCTTCAAGGCTGAGGTCACAGTCAGTGATGATTTTGGACAAACTTCGGGTGTATTTTACCATCCTAGATTGGTAAGGAAGGAAGCCTATACCGTGCTCTAAAATCTTGTTCATTTTAAGAACCATGCGAGTATGGCATGCACAAAGTCCATCTAGCTTTTTTTGCGGATTCAGAGACTCGTGCCACATCAGATTGAGCTATTCGAGAGGTGGAACGTCTACAGCCAACGAAGTGAGAGTATTTGCGTGAGCTATTGATCCAGTTTTTCCATTCTCCTACTGTCATTGGATAGGTTTTAGGTCTAATCACCAACTTAGCGATATACCACGCAAAAGCGAGGTGATGAGGTCAAATTTTGTCATTGTTGTCCCCAACATATGTAAACTATACCTCGAAACTTGTCAGCTACATCTTGACCGTTGGTCCCTTCGCATGATCTAATTGCTCGGGGAGTGCTGGTGAGCACGACTTCTTTAGGATTCACTTGATAGGTGGAGATTTCTCCCGGTGAGCACTTATTCTTGCACGCATATAATTTATAGCTCCTCCATCTTTGCATTGAGTTGTTGGAGAAAATGGGTGTTGAGGCTTGTGAGTCCAAACAACTTATCGTACAGGTCTTTGTTGATACGAGCGGTTGCATGCTATCGTGCTAGGTGTCAAACCGATGAGCAACATGGAGGTGAAGGATTCACCGAGCTCCAGGGGTCCATCATCGGGTTGGCCATTAGGGTCGTCAGTGCTATGTCATTTGTCGTAAAAGATGTCGTTTCTGCATGGTTTGCCCAGAGAGTATTGTTGATCACATGCTACTCATCCTCCATTACCGAAGTCTTTGTCGGATATTATTGCTCTTTGCCAGGTACGCTCGCTCAGTTCACCGTTGACGCCATGAGATCTTCAAACTTCAAAATGGTGGAGATGTGCTGAATACTTGTGTGAGGTTATCGTCACATTTTTAACGTGTCGGATGCTCCTACAACACCACTACATTCTGATACGAAGTGTAAATGCGAGCAGAACGTAGGTGGTTCACAGGGATGAGGTACAAAGCAGAAGAAAATGTGAGGAATTTGGCCAATAGGATAAGTTGTATTCGGTAGTAGGTGTACTTTGAATTATCAAAATAATTGAATGCATATATAAAATAACAAGAATCAGAATGAGGCATGTTTTTGGTATTTGGTGCTCGATATAAGCGACGCGTGCAAAGTCGCCTTGTGAGTGGTCACTTCGAGATACTTAGCAAATAAGTCAGGTGGGTTCAAGAACGTCAAGGCATAGTTTTACAAAAGTCTAGCACCATCAAGGAGCCAACCAAACAGTATCAAAACATGGATTCATTTTTTATACTTCTGTCGACCCTTCTGGAAAGTGGTTGAAAGTGCCAGAACCTTCGAAAGCGAAATGCCAAAGGTTGGGACAGGTGGCTAAAATGTCCTCGACCACTTGGCATAAAAATCTTGAGGTCGGCACATGGTGGACCATGAATATGGTGATACAAATACCCACTCGGAGAGTTTGGGGACTAGTGTACAGCAGGGACGTAACACCTTAGGCCTGGCATCTTGGTTTGCAAACAGAGAAAAGACCTCGGGTCTGCCAGTTCTTCGATGGAAAGAAACTGGGTGAATAAAATCATATGTTGAAAGGCTGATCTAGCATGAAATACGAGGGAAAATGAGATGAAGATAGAGTTGACAGAGAAGAGAGGAACGTGGTAGTGAAAAATGGATCTGAGGATGAGGTATGGTTAATCATAGGCATTTTATACACTGCAACATGGATGTGTAGGTATCTATGTAGAAAGGTAGCTTTGTATAGTTTTACGAGGATTATAAGGTGTTTTTTAATATTAAGACCAATGTAGGTCTGGTAAGACTTTCTCACAACACCTACTTTGAGTACATGTTTTGATAGACCCTCCGAATGTTTAAAATATACCCTTTGGCACATATAGGGGACACTTTCATGGACATCCAAGTCACTTCCGTACACATACAAAATACTCAATCGGACGAGCTCCGGCCCCCTCTCCTCCCTCCCCCCGGGATAGGGAGGGAGGGGGCCGGAGCTCGTCAACTAGTGTCTATTTTTTTGTGTCACCCCAAATACACTGTGTCATACACATGTCTTATACAATTTTCTGTTTTTGGGAGGGGGGAGTGGGAACACTGGTCCGTCGACATTGCTCGGTCCTTCCTCCCCCGGAATTGTACGAGATGAGTGTACGAGGGGGTGTATGTGGTGGAATTTGCCAAACATACACTAGTCTACGTATTACGACGTCGTAGAAAATCTCTCACGACACTACACTAGTGTCTTTTTTAATATCCCTCCCCATATACACCGTCTTATACACTCATCTCATACTCTTTCTCCCTTTTAGGAGGGGGTGAGAGAAGATTCTATTGGCATTGCTCGGTCTCCCCTTCTTCTCCCCTCCCCCGAGCGTACGAGGTGAGTGTATGATGGGATGTATACGGTGGAGGTTGCGAGATGTACACTAGTGAACATCCCGCAAATTCCTCAAAAATCTCTCACGAGAGTACACCAATGTCTTTTTCAGTACCCCACACTCGTACACTATCTCATACACTCACCTTGCACACTTTCTTGTTTTGTTGGTGGGTGAGGAGACGGGTCCCTGGACTTCGCTCAGACCACACCCCCTTCCTTCGAGTGTATGAGGTGAGTGTATAAGGGGGTGTTTGTGGTGGAATTTGCGAGATGTAGACTAGTGTACATCTCACGAATTCCTCGATTTTGGTGAATGAGGTTCAGAGGCAGGGTTTGTATTTGTTCGAGTATCCGGTTTGCAAGTGGTTTGTGTGGGGGATCTGAGAATTCCCCATGCGATAGAAAGGAACCTGTTGGGCCCCGCTACCGCGGGGCACAACAAGAGCCTGGGCAAGCAAAAAAAAAACCCATAATCCTGAGTGTGATTGGGGGATCGATTTGGTCAAGATTTTACTGTTCTACTATCTGGTTTGCGAGTAGATTGAGTGGGTGGCTCAAAAATCCCCCATACAACAGAAGGACCTATCGCGGGGCCTAGCAAGAGCGTGGGCAAAAAAAACCCACACCCTGGCTGAAATTAGGGATTGAAGTCTGCTCATTGAAGACGCACACGGTCCAAAGAACTCAAGTGACGTGAGACAAAGACAAGAGGACAAGAATAAGTAGGCTATATTATTACATATATAACAATGTGTGTACTTAGGACCAAAATAGGGCACCTGTTATTTCACCATGTGTTTCAATCATATTTAACAGAATATGCAAATCATTATTGGTGCCAAAACATTAACAAGTATCATTCATGAAACTTCCATGAATGTTCGTATGATGTCGACTTAGCATGTACACTGAGTGTACATTCAGGGGGTGATTGGTCATAAATACCGAGGAAAACATCTTACACAAGCAAGAAACATGTAGGGTGAACATCATAAGGGACTAAAAATGACAATTTATTGTCCTATTGGTTATGAAGAACTTAGACAAGGTGGCTACCTCTGCACCAAACCAATCCCATGCACAAATTAGTGTGTATTTTGTGTATGATCATGCTATTTCATGGACGTACAAATGGCAATTCAAGCGGCCATGATGAAAATAGGAACATCACATCGTTCAATACGCCTCTCTAGGCATAAAACTGCATACTCCTATGGGATGAAAGAAGTCAAAATAAAAATCAATAGGCATACTACACATATGTAATTTCTTACTGGCACAAAAGATTGAGGATATACTATTAAAAAATTCTGAACGTTTGAGGGGATTGAAGATCTTAGGGGCAGATGACAATGATAATGATGCCGAGCAATATTAATCCATCTGATGGGAAAGGATGGGTCACAATGGAGGCGCCTACAAAGAAAAAATAAGACCAAGGTGCCTACGTTGAAAGTATGTTTGTTAGTGGAGGGATATGATGAAAGAAGAATAATGTTTTTGGTGTTCACGAGTGTTCAATACAGCTGAATCGATGAAGATATCTATGCTCGGGGGGAAATTGACTAGATTGGTCGGCCTGACGGCATGTCGAAAACAATACTAATAGGGAGGCATATGAGATATGTAAATGAAATAGATTTTTTTTTAATCTAAGGGTACGAGGGTGGAGGTGCCTACATTTCAAACATAAGGCCAAGGGATTGGAATAGTGGTGAAAAGAGAGGCAGTGTCAATGAAATTGAAAAGAAGGGTACTACAAAGGATGTGTGTAAAAATTGCGAGAAAAGGGGCACCTGGGCCCATGAGTGCTGGGAGGAGGCAATGACGAGCAACTTCTAAGGAAAAGGCAAAAAGAGCCTCCTGAATGAAAAAAAACCATCCATCAAGAAGGAAAACAAGTAGTGCCTAGACTTTAACACTCAACAACTCATCCAATTCAAAAAGGTGCGTTGCGTTAACTATGCCAAATCTATCAAGTCTATTGTGTCCACCAAGCATGAGCTTAAGTTGGCTTTTGGCTAAGGTCGCATGAAGGTGAAGGTGTGTAACATGTCCCTAGCAGACATCAACGCATGTGCAGCTTGAAGGATAAGGGGTATGAAGTGCTTATTCTTAAGAAAAACACAAAGTTGTACATGTACGACGACGATAAGGTTATGCTGGAATCAAAGTGTGAGGATGGTTTCTAGATTGTGGAGACTAAGGTGACCCCTGTAGCAAAAAGCTTATCGGCCTTGCACGAGCACGATTTGAAATCAGCCGAAGGGGGGGAGTTGGTCTAGAACGAAACTAGGGACACAAAAGTACTCATTGCCCTTGGTCGTGAAGGAGACGGTGAAGACTGGATTTTTCATCCCTTGTGCAAAATAGATTATAAAAAATAGAGCACCGTGTAAGAAGTGCAGGAATTATATTTGGTAAACACATAGTTGAAGGCATTCGACAATAATGCAAACAAACATCCAGATTCTGTTGACGTTGTTCATACCGGTGTGTGCAGCCCAATCAGAATGTGGCACACGTTACTTCATCACCTTCATTAAAATACGTAACAGAAAGCTCAATGTTTTATCCATGTCATAGAAGGAAAGGTGCTAGACCGGCTGAAGGAGTACGTTACTATGGTGGAGAGGCAGATTGCCTAAAATGTAACAGAGTAACTCAAAACTAATGGAGAAGAGTATGCCAGATGTAATGTGTAGTTAAAGCTTTAGTGAATCACGTGGGATCCGAAGGCATCCTACTTGCCATAATTTAATGCAAGAGAGGAGGATATAAACCAAAGTTGCTGAGCAGGGTACGGATCATACTTGCGTACTGACAATGTGGAGTCCAAGGGTGAGGACTATGCCACCTTCAAATAGATGAAAAACCTGGAACTGAGCATTTCCAGAAACTTCACACTGTAACCGGAGGCAAAAAAATACAAAAAAAAAAAAGCTGTTATAGCATGCTCCACAATGGCAGCTGCAAAAGTGTCAAAGACTGTAGTAAAGTACTTTAACATTTCAAGGAGGGGGACTGGGCGTAGTGGGATATAGCAATCAAACTGGAGCTGGGTCCATCACAAAAATTGACACATGGGAGCTATATGACCAGAAGAAAGATGCCAAGATCATGGGTTCATGACGGAGGAACAGATGGATTACTACGTGGTGGTGGTTTGCAAAGGTGTACGCATAATGTAACGAAAGGCACTACGACAAGTCATTTCTCCTTGAGCTTGTTCCAAAACTAGATCAACCTCACCTGTGCAGTTGTTCTAAATGTGGTGTATTGCAAGCGTGCAACACAACGACCACGACACAGCGATGACCATCCCATTTTGGTGTAATTACATAATTTGCCTTCATAGTTCTTACCTTTTTTTAACCATATGCAGAACGGCTAAGTGGAGAAACATTCACTGGTGGAAACATATTTTGCACACTGTAGACAGAGCAACAGCCACATGGGAAAATACCTATGTCATGGTAGAAGTGAAAGTGCAAAACATTAAAAGAAAGTACATAGCAACATGCAACTTACACAAAAGCACCACAGTAGTTGTCCACTCAACCAAACCAAAATTTGGAAAAAGACATTATGTTTACAATGTTTTTCAGCTATGCATGCAATTGGCTTGCCAAAATCTTATCATTTTTTGCCAAAAACACCAAACCAGCACCAACGAATCACATGTGCATGCTAGCACCCCTCTCAAGGGTACCGATAGGGTCGATTGCCACCTGTAGCTGCCAAGTGGTATAATTTGGTAATGGTATATGTGACGTTGCCATTATCGGTAAAGGATCAGCACATCCATGGAAATATGCCAAGTGGTTACATGTTATTGGAAAATCTGAATTACAATTTGAGTTAATACATGCTTTACCTATTCATGTGTGAAATATTGGAGGGAGATGGTAGTCATGCGTCTAGCCCAAGGCATTTTTGTGCAGTGGAGGAAGGGTGGGACACGGCATGGGTGTTCTCTGTGGGTTTCTAACCATCCTAACATTGGAGTGGAATTTTCTTGACGTTAGATAGTTGTGTGTGACATCTGAGAATTCTGTGGTGTATACGATACCACGAAGAACCATTGATGCTGCTCTAGGATGTCATAATAAAAAACATGGTTATTGCATGCTTTTGCACCATATGTCCAATGGTGGGCAAATCATGCACTCAATTTTCAGTGCACTCTTGTAGCGCTCGGAAACCATGCACTAACACCATGCACTAAAAACCTAGTGCAATTGAACGGTGCACACTAAAACTCTCTCTCTCCATTTCTCTCCCTCTCTCTCTCTCTCTCTCTCTCTCTCTCTCTCTCTCTCTCTCTCTCTCTCTCTCTCTCTCTCTCTCTCTCT
>SZWC01000761.1:242867-257405 GCA_023375785.1 Penium margaritaceum | reverse complement strand
TCTCTCTCTCTCTCTCTCTCTCTCTCTCTCCCTCTCTCTTTATCTTCCTTCCTTCATATATCTTTTTCTTGCTACCCCGTGCATCCCAAATGATATTATACATTCTTGAACTTTCTCTTTTGCTTAAAAAAAACGTAAAACCTACCAAGATTATTCCCTTTTGATACCTTTATCCATGAGAAAAAGATAGGAATTCATAGCTCACCTATACTAGTCTTCCAAATTTACTGCATTGATAGATTTGTATTAAACATCTTGAGTTACTGAACCTATAAGTGGCTTCTTTTGTGGGAGACATAGGCCGCGCGCACTTAGGTTGATCTTGTGACCGAAAGCTCGTTGTCTCCGGTCAGAGAGTGACGGCCGTCACTAGCTGCCGGCAGAGAGCGTGATAAGCTGTCGTCTTGCTGAACTGATTGCCATTGCATGTTATAGGAGACCATCATCCCGATGCTAAGTCCCCCTAGTGTGAGGCATAGTGTATATGGGTCAGTGCGAGCGATTTGTATGACACTCGGTATCAAACACTGAGTGTTCGATCCTAGACAGTTTCAAACCGATACGGGTTGCGATGCTAGTTATCAAGAGGGGTAAATGGTTTGCGAATGTTAGCACCTCACAAGTCATACAAAAGATTCACCACAGAAATAGCTCCTGTCCTTTATGACGAGCATTTGCCATTTCAAGCGGGACAAAAAACAGCTGTCCCGGAGGATCCGTTGTTTCGTATACTCATAAAGTCTCCCCACCTGATGACAAAATCATAAACAACAAGTGGAGATAGACCATTTGAATGGGTCAAGAATATTGAAAATCTCTTCGGTTATAATCAGAATCTCTAAATTGAGAGTCCGTGACATGTATTTCTCTTATTTCTTGAGAATAAGTGCAAATGTTTTGCATTCACATCACTGGAAACATGGAGTAATCACTCTCCAACTTTCTCTCTTCTATCGAAAGAGAACCGATTGATGAGATAATAGTTTGTACAGGCCGCCGTTCGCAAAAAATAGAACCGGTACCATGAGAAGTCTGCGATTCTAGATTCGCCTAACGGGACCTCCAATCACCTTTCGTTAGTAAAATCTCAAAACTCGTAGTCAGTACGTTTGTGGTTTCTTGACGTTTAGATTGGATAGCAAACGTCTTTTGTTTGCTCCTATAAATGGAGATTATTACTTGCTATTTAGCCATTTCGGAATATGGATGTCGCACACGAAGTGCGTGATAAGTGCACTTTCGCATGTATTTCTAGTGCACTCGCCACATACACTAGCCCCGTATACAGGACCCATCTATGGACAACCTTGCAAGGACTGACGCAAACAGAAGTCGTGTCACAGCAGGCAATGACAAACATATGGCTGAAATGAATATACACAGTCGTCGGCAGTTAGACGGCCGTCAGAGAAGGGCGAGAAGCTGCTCGGAGCGATTGACTCGTCAGCTCCAACGGACATTGCAGATGTCGGTATACAAAAAGACATTCGTAACTTCCATTTGAACTTGAGTACAGAATTAACACTGCAAAGAGATCGGCGGACATATCTATGTTGCAGAGATCACTCTAGCTTTCAGAGGATAAAAAAAAGAGACAAAACACACTTCATGCTGCTCAATATTATCTCAATCGGTCTTCCGATATATGTTTGTTATATCAGTTTAGAAAATTTATCATTGAATGTTTGGCCCAGAATATAAAACATTCACACACATTACAATAAGAAACAAAGACATGTACTTTCACCTTATTAAGTTCCTTCCTAAAAAATTATGCATCAGCCATGTAAGACGGAATTCAAGGTCTGATAAGACACATGAGACAAATCAACATACTGAGTGTGCTCTTAGTGTACTTTTGTATGGTGTCTAAGTGCACTTGCCACATACACTTGCCCCACGCACTCGGGTCCCTTCTACAAGTAGATATGTTTTTCCACATAAGACCAACAAAAAAAAAGTGCTCTTGAACACATGAGACAAATTAGCACACTAAGTGCGTTCTTAGTGTACTTTTGTGTGATGATTGAGCGCACTGGCCACATACACTAGCCCCACACACTAAGGTCGTTCCTTGGAAGTGTTTCATTTCACCATATATGAAAAAACACAAGATGCGCTTGGACACGTGAGACATATTAGTGCATTGAGTACGGTATCAGTGTACTTTTATATGGTGAGTGAGCGCACTTGCCATATACACTAGCCAGCGCACTGAGGTCCTCCCTAAAAGAGACTTGTTTACATGTTTTGCCATGTAAGACAGAAATGAAGATCTGCTTTGACCTATGAGACAAAAGAGTGCACTGAGTGCGCTCTTAGTGTGCTTTTGTATGGTGCCTATGCGCACATGTCACATGCTCTAGAGTCCTTCCTAAGAAGAGACTCTATAGGCCACATAAGACAAGATTACACTCTTCTCATACACTATGCAAAGAGTGTAAGGATTAGTGTAAGCTACTCCCTTCTAAGAGAGCACACTCAAGGAACACCCTAAAAAACCAGTGTATGAAATGGCCCTCATTAACCATACCTCTTTTGCGCGGCTTGGTGTATTTCCCTCACTAGTTACATCTTGTTGGTAGTCAAGACTGGGAAACTCGATTGTCTGGATCGCTTCCTGAAGTAGACCCTGTGCTGTAGTGTGAGCTTCTAAAGGTAAAAAATGGTTCTTCACATCTGGAAGCTGATCATGCATGTTCTAAGCACCGTCCAAATATTGTTACTACTGAGCATGTCTCCAAGTGTCCATGTCAAGCATGGGCACTTGGATACATTTTCTTATACAATGCAAGGATTGTTTCATTTTTCTTACAGTGTGTGGTATGTGCAATCCAATCATGTTCCTTTGTGCTTGACGGGGTTGACAAGGTCTGGCGGGTTTAGCTGCCAGTGTCCCTGTATAAGTCATAATTGACAAGGTTGTCAGGTCTGCTTGTTCTCAACACATAGTGTCCGAGACTTTGACCCCGTCACAATATCCACACACTATGAGCTTGTGTACGTGTTAACATGACCATGTATGGACCAGAATCAATGTTTTAAAGTTTTCAGGGTAAAAGGGGATTGCGTTAGCTATGGTGTATGGACAAATAGTCTGAGATGTCATCAAGAAGTGCCACGTGACTCCACGCATGAGATCTCTCATGAATTCTTATTAATGAGAGATCACAAGAGCTCTCAGAACTAAAATTGGTACCACATGGTACCAAAGAAAAAGAAAGAAAACAGACCTCACAAATTTACTTGCAATTTCTAGTGGTAGTAGAAGCATGTGTGGCTGAGGTGCTGTAGCACAAGCGTATACTGGTCATTGGTGAGTAGCACCACTAGCAACGGTATTGGAGGCAAACATTTTAGCACCAGTGAAAGAAGAGGCCACAACAGTAGCTTTGTCTGCTTCAGTTATTGCAGCAGGTGCGAGAGCAACCATGTAGATAAATGCAGTTGATATAGGATGTATTTCTTGTAGCTTCTGGTAGAGGAATTAATAGCAACAAGAAGTAGCAATAGCAGCTCTGATGATGACATGTAGAGACAGCACCATTGGTGGCAGCAAGAAGTAGCAATCATAATGGAGGCGGGGAGTGGCATCAGAAATGGTGGCATAAATGACAGCCGTGTGCATCAGTAGCAGGAGTATGGGTGCATGATGCTAGTAGGAGCAGTAGCATGCACCATTAAGCATAGTCATAATAGTAGGAAAGGTAACAAGAGTAGCCGCACAAAGCAGTAGCAGCACTAACAGTAAAAATCGGAGCGAAAGAAGTAGCAACAAACCTTAGTAGAAGTAGGAATGTGGCAAAAGCATAATGCAATAGTATGTTGAGTGCATACAAGTAGATGCAGTAGCGGGTGCTGCAAGGCTTCCATACAGTGACACAGAAGCCATGATCCCGGCTCAAGCTGGTGTTCACGGATAAGATGGCCCGTGATTTCCCCCATGAGATCAAGGGTGCAATGATTGGCCAGATGTCGCAAGGCCAGGTCTGATCTGGCTTACCAAAAACAAAAAGAAAGAAGACAAGTTATGGGAAGTCCAATGGGTGGGCTATTGAGTAAGCTCCCTTAGAGGAGGTGTTTTATAAGTCACCAGGATAATTGGTGAAAAGATAAGGGGAGGAAAAAGGTAAAGAAATGGACTTCAAAGTTACCATGCCTACCATTCTTGTATTGGCGGTATACTTAGTCAAGGGCGTAAACTTGGCTCACTTGAGCCTAACTGCGTCAACTGTTGCAACAGTTGCTAAACTTGGCTATGCTCTTTGCGCAAACCAAAGCGGTGCCACAAGATATTGGGAGATGTGCTTATCTCCCATTTTCCCATGTCTAATGACTCAAGCACGTCACATATGCATGATCGTGTCTTGGTCACATTGAACAGGATTTATTCCTTGTCAGAAATGAGTGCTGGCAAAAGCGAGTGTGATTTACACTCGGCAGCCTCACACACTCTGAATGAGTGCACTGATATGGCAGCAGGCACCGCATGACCCTTTTTGCATCTATTGTGGTGGTAGGTGCCATAGCCGGCAGAAGTGCTGGTAGAAGTCACATGGCTGGCACCAAAATGTGAGGGTTTGTGCACTCTAAGGCCTTTGGACCTGGCTGATGCGGAATTTCAAGTCATAGAAGTCATGGATTCTCTATATGGGGAGCTCCAAAACATGAACCAGATGGTGCAAGGCCTCAGCAACCATGTTTTCAGCTATCATGGTATCATCGCGTCTCTCCTTTTGACTACCCCTTCCACCCCTTCACAGCCATTTTCTAAGAACTCACTTCAGCCTCTATTGGACCTCGTATCCCATGCTGCAGCTGTCCTCTCCATCTTGTCGCTTCTTGTGTTGCACATGTCAATGACCTTGTCGGCTTTTTACGATCCCTTAGAGTGAGGGGGAATGTGTGTGTGCCCATCGACTTCAACCATGAAGGCAAATGCAATTGCATTTGTGGCCATATTGAAACCAACAGAGGTAGCGATAGCTACCTCTGTTGGCGGGGGAGAATTGACGGTTACCGCACAAGAGTTAAAAATCACAGAGGAAATTTGAGGGAATGTAGCAGTGGAGGTGAGCTTGACAGATGCAACATCAATAACTCCACAGGATTCAGATGCGCCACTGGCTCTGCATGTCTTCATTATTCCAGCTTCAGAAGTAGATTGAGTGGGGGGGGGGGGATTGAGCCATTTGATTTTGTAGCACGAGTTATCGATGCCATCGGGCATCAGTTGAGAGACATCAATAGTCGAATCAGGTATTCCAGATGCCACTCACATCGTTCAACTCTGAGAATTTGGAGTCCTTGATGACCACACGAGCAGGACCACAGCTTGCAGATGATAGTGATTCCACCGAGACATCTGAGGTAGGAAATGCAGACGTTGCATCTGAGACCGTGTGCACGGAGTCTGCTCCTGGTTCCTTGACACCATGGACAACCTTTGAGGGGAGAGGTGATGGCTCAAGCCACCACTTCCCCCTCAAAGGTGGTTGGACATGCCAAGGAACTCGGAGCAGAATCCATGCACACCGTCTCAGGCAGCGCGTTGCGCCAGCGCATAGCTGACCGCGAGCGGTTTTACCCTCTCCACATAGTAAGACATGCCGACATAGGTGTTGGTAGAGCTTTTCAGAACTTTCTGATGGATACCCTTGATTCACAGCATGTGGACATTGCGGGAGATGTAGAAGACCGGGAGTACACAGGTGGAATTGCTTGGTCTGAAGCTACTCATGGAGTAGCACGCGGCTAACAGTTCGTGGCACCAATCCCATTGGAGTCTGCCACTTCACACGCCACTTCAGACCTGAGTAAGAGTGTCACAGTTTTTCTTGAAGAGGAGCTTCATTAAACTTTTTTTTAACCTACATTTGTGGCTGCACATGCGTAACTTTCAGCTGCACGAAGGAAACATGCAAATGCTTGGCGTGCGGGCCTGTACCTCTCTTTTGCCTGTACCTCCATTGCTTCCCGATTCACAAAGGTCAGGGAGGGCGGCCTCAACTTCGTAGACGTGGAGAACATGTAAGAGTGGGAGTATCCCACGGTGATATGAGCAGCGATGGAGGATGCTGGGGCTGACATTTTACAGCAGAGATCGTCGTTGTTACAGCTAATGAGGTATCTATGGTTACTTGCACCCATACTGCTAGCGCTACATCACTTGCACCATCACAGATCACCACTCTTTTCCCGTCTCTTCCACGAGCAGCTGAGCTCCATTTTCCTCCTCAGCACAGGGAGGACTCTTCATTCCTCAATCAAATGATGTATCCCTGACGCCACGGATGGACCAGGCTGATCCGGACCTGTCTGGTGGTCTGCTGCGTCCGTCAAGAGTTCTACATGGAGATCCATAAGATGATGCGCTGGCTGCCCAGGATAGTCTTGGGGCTGCAGTGATGGACGGACATTTTCACCATGGAGACGCATGGGAAGCGTGTGCTGCCCATGGTGACACTGAGGAGCGCACTACTTAGGCAGTGATTTCTCCACTAAGGTCACGAGTCACGATTTCTTCCAATGATTCACACATAATTCACCTGTGATGCTTTCAACAGCCGCATTCCTACTCCAGCAACTTTCGATGCAGATGAGCATACCACCGAGAGTTCAGCAGACTGGAATTTGTGGCATTCTGCCAAACTGGGACTCTGTGAGGGATGTGCTCCTACTGGTGTGTGTGCGTGTATTGAGGACGTTACAGCATTTTTACCTCCTCTTCTTACTCTCGGATGCACTCCTATCGTTCCCGGCGTTGGCATATGCAAAGCTTTGTGCATGCAGGGGAAGAGGTTTTACTCTGGCATAGCGGTTGTAGGCTTTTTATCACTGTGATCGTGTTAGTGACAAGGAGGCATGTGATCATTTCAGCGAGGGGCAGCTGTATGGGGAGTAACGTTATGTGGTCTTCGACCCGTATCAGTGTCTGTGGGGACCTGCACAGTGACCGGCACACGCTTGATTTCTATAGTGGCTGCTTCGTTGCTGGTGAGACACACCTGGTGCGCTCCGAGGTCTAGGCACGCAGCAGCCTGTTTCGTTGGGGATGACTTCTCTGTGCCCGTGCCCAGAGGAGACCCCATATTCCATTTGAATTTCTGATAGCTGTCTATGGGATTCGGACGGTGATTGTGCGCGTTGTGTACACCCTCTAATGTTTTTGGTGGTCGATGTTGGTTTGCGTGGCTTCCACCCGTCATGACCGACGCCCATGGATTACCCATATACCCCATGTTGGTGGTATAGGGTAGAGCAGAGCGTGACAACACGACGGGCCTCTGGAATGTCCCGAGACTTCTCTAGCACCTACGACAGCGTTGACGAGACGCGGTCGATGCGTTCCAGCAGCCCTATTGGCTTGTTGGGAGCTAGGAGAGTTTTCTTGGAGGTTGAGGCCCGCGCACCTGGTGGACTGTACCGGTGCAACGAGGAGACCCGGTGGCTGTAGTAGTGCTTCCGATGTTCGGAAAGCCGTGCTTGATGCCTCGACACTGATTCCAAGATTTTCTAGCATTGCTCGTATTTTCTCGGTGGTCGAGATCCGGGCACTCGGAGAGCTGTTCTGGTGCCTCAAGGAGACCACCGTTGATTGTTGTCGTGGTGTACGTAGTGTGTTCTCCCTGCTCACTTGTTTGGGTTCAGCGGGGGTGACGGGGCCCGGTGCGGCTAGCTGCCGGCGCCTCTACATAAGCCCACTGGGGACTCATTTGTATTCCTCTCCTTGTTCGCTCATATTATGCATTCCAGACTTGGCCAAATTCTTGTCATTTTACATAGCACTCAAACACAGATCTCATGTTCGTGTTTGCATGGGCCTGCATGCCCTAATTCATTTCCTTTTTGGTATCAAAGCACAAGGGGGCATGCGAATAGCAGAAGCGGCAGGAACGACAATAGTGGATGGAACGTAGAGAGAACGTGCCACGCGACGTCACGCTGGCAACAGCGTGAGGGAGCGCAAAGTGATTGCATGTGAACGCCACAGGGGCGGTGAGCCACGCACAGCAGCATTAGCGACTGCGGCGGCAACAATAGTAGAAGTAGCAAACAGAGCAGCCGCGGTAGCTGCGGTGCCACGTAGCAGGAGTAGTGGCGGAAGAGCAGCCGATCACAACAACAAAAACGACGGCAGGAGCAGCAGTAGCAGCAACCAATGCTAGCATTCAAAGCAGCTGCACAGGTGGCAGCAAAAGTAGTAACAACAGCCGTTGTGCCGCGCAGCAGCAGCAGCAACCGTAGCTATAACAGCACATCAGCCGCTACAGTAGTAACGTTAGCAGCAACAGCACATAACAGCAGCAACAGCAGCAGTAGCAGCGACTACAGTAGCGGCAGCAGTAGTAGTAGCATGTAGCAGTGATAGTAGCAGCAAAAACAACAACAGCACCAACAGCGACATCAACAAGCAACAACGGCGGTAGTAGCAAGCTACAGAAGCAGCTATTACACAGTATAGTAGTAGCAGCAGCAATGGAAGGAGAAGGAGCAGCAGCGGTGGTAGCAACAAGCAGTAGTAGCAGCTGCTAGCCAGAGTAGCAGCAGTAGCAATAGCAGCGGAAGCAGTAGTAGTGGAAGCAACAACATCAGCATCAACTACAGAAGCTGCACCCGCCGTTGCAGTTGCTGCTACTACAGGAGGGCCTCGCAGCCCTCCTCCAAGGAATCCCCTCTAAGGGACCCCCTCAAGCCCCCACAAAGGGGCCCCCTCGGAGGAAGGCTTGTTGGCCCTTCAAGCCACGTCGGCCCCCCTTCTCGATGGGGCCCTTGGAGGGTCCCATTGAGGCCCCTCCGAGGGGCCCCTTGGAGGGGTCCGTCGGCCCCGTTGGCCCCATTGGCCGACGGATGGAGGGAGGGGCGGACCCCCCCCCCCATCGAGGGGATAATCCATAAATGGGTGACGGGCAAACCCGAGGACAGGACGGAAAAAAAATAAAAATAGGGGGTGGGAGAAAGATGAAGAAAAAGAGGAATGAGAGTCAAAAGAGGAAAAAAACAAGCAGCCACCGTAGCATCACCCATAACGGCCATAGAATAGCCCGACATCTCACCAACACCTGTAGTAGCAGCAACCACTGTAGCACCAGCAGTTTTCGTAGCAGCAATAGTGGCGGTTGTAGCAGCGCTTGCAGTTTCACCTTCCCAGCCGACAGTGGGTTGTGTTGTCGATGGCGATCTTCATTTCGAGGCGCGTCGTGGACCGGTGTCTCCCTGTGGCCCGTGGATTGGTGCACGTAGTTCACTCCGTAGGATCGATGGTAGATTCGAGTATGTGCATCTCCAAGGGCTGGGTTGTCTATCGCTTGGAGCAGCAACTATACTTGTAGTCGCCACCCCTTCTGTTCCTAGATCAGTCTTTGCTCCATTAGTGGCAACAACATTAGTAGCAGCAGCTAGTCAGACTCCATTCTCCGGGCGTACCATGGTAGTATAGCTCGTTCCGTCTGGTCACGTTTGCAGATCCCGACACCGTGACCTCCGGGAATGACAGTACCTATTGGTCTCATCCTCTCCCGCGGCTTGGTGTTTTCCACCGGGAGTAGGTGCCCTTGGCACCTATCCATCGTCCGGCACAGAAGATGAGTACACAAACATCCGAGCAGGCGTCTTACACATTCTCCTGCTACTACTGTGGTGATGGACGTCATGGTTGGCGTCGCTTCTTGACGCGCCCTCGCGGTTGGAATCCAGCTTGGCTTCAGCCTCGTCCGAGCATGCGTCCTCCATAGCATGCGGATCTTCCATTATTGGAAGATCCCCTAGCTAGACCTCTGGCGACCACATTCGCCGAGATCCATGGTCTGAGGCGGATGGTGTAGCGGCTTTGTGACCTCGTCGTCACCGAGCGTGCTTCTGCTACTAGTTCGTCGGCGGCCTCCTTGATCTCATCTCCTTCATCCTCTCCTCCTTCCTCATCCGATGGTGTCCCTAAAGCTCCACATGCCAGGGAGTCCCAGACTGCCACCATCCTCTCGATCCTCCACTCTCCTATGACCACGATGCCACCTCGCGATGACATGTCGTCATGTAGTTGTTCCAGTCGTGTGTCCCCGCGACGTCGACGTCAGCGCTCTGCACGCTCTGCTCGTGCTAGTTTTCATACATCCTCCACCTCCTCGGCTTCTGTTGCTATACATGTAGAGGGGGAGTGTGGTCACCGTGCATTGCCTGTTGTGACCGTAGTGACAGGATCTACGCTTGCGCCGGGCCGTGGTGCCCGAGCGTCAGCTGAGGCAGATTCATACGATACGGTGATAGCACATGACGTGGAGTCTGATCCCGATATGGCGTTCATGATGGAGACATGCGTGTCATCGAGCTCGACTTCCACATCTGGACTGGTTTCAGATCTGCCACACCAGCAGGTTACATCAGGAGGAGCGTAAGCACGGCGTCCCTGGGCGATGCCACTCGCGGCTCCGACCGATGGAGGCCAAGCGGTGGCACATGAGTCCTGTATGGATCGGGATGCTTCTACCAGACATTTGGGGGAGTGTGTGCAGCAGGCTCACACCAATCCGGTGGAGGTTGGAGTGCTTGAGATGTGCATGTCATCAAGGTCTACATCTACGCTAGGACAGGAGCCGGATGTTCTGCAGCAGCAGGTTGCATCAAGAGGAGTGCAGGATCCATGTGCCTGGATGGTACCACTTGCGACTCTGACCGGTAGCGGCCCGGTGGTGGCACATGAGTATCTTGTGGATCGGGATGCCCCATACGGACTTCTGGGGGCATTGGCGCACGAGGCTCACACCAGCCCGACAACGGTCGCAGTGCATGAGCAGAGTCGGCCGGCTGGTCTTTTAGAGATTGAGGAATTTGGGAGAGCAACAGTTCTGAGAGATGTCACTGGGACATGTGCTGCAGCAGACATAGCAGGCTCCAACATGTCATTTACGCTACCTGAGGACCAGCTTCAGCGTGAGGAGTCACCCATGTTCCCAGAGTCCACGGGTTCCCGTAAACACGACAGGGCAGAGAAACACATGACGAATTCAGATGGTGGTCCTCACTCCTTTGAGCAGGTGGCAACGACTTGCCTTCCAGGCGAGACGATGCGTGAGCGCGAGCTGCGCTTGCTAGTTACCTTAACGGACATTGTCGAGTCGGAGTCCTGCACACATGTATCCACTATGGCGGCAGTCGAGGACAGTGGAGCAGATCCGTACACGCGGATGGAGTCACCTCCTTAGTAGGAGCTGAGTTCTGCCCTCTCGTGTTCACCTGTTGGTGACCCTGCTGATCACATCGACGTTGAGAGTGGCAGTACCTGTATGGACGTCATTTCACATGATCCACGAACTCTGACGACTCTTTCTCCTTCTCTCTCGGCATGCAACAACTCATTCCTCCTCGTATGACAGACACGAGCTGTGGTGTGGATGCAACACCTGCAGTTGCATCCGATTTTCTAGCGTCTCAGCACATTGTGAGTTTGGTTGGTTCCCAGGAGGATGTAGCAACACCGGCTCCATCATCTTCAGTAGCAGAGATGCAGATGGAGCTGTATTTGCGAGTTCTATGGTCTGCGTGCATAGCATCCAGTGGGACAGAGTTTATCCTACACGAGGCAGACATGGGCCACCTCCACATGTCCGAGGCAGATTACACTCACCTACAGGAGCCGGTAGTGATGTTGCAGCGGGAGGTGATGACATCGCGTGTCAGTGATTGTTAGAGCAAGGGAGCACCAGTGTTATCAGCATGAGCTTTCCACTACCACGATCTCGCACACCCATACTCAGGGAGGATCCGGTACCAGCTCCTAGTATGACGTTCGATGGAGACACTACCACTAGAGAGCTAAGCTGAGTTGCGTGCCTTCAGTTTCCGCCATCATCGTTCTAGTCGACTCCGTCATCGCTCTTCCTTCTGCTATTGCCATCACGCACCTTCATCCACCCGACTATGCTGCTCCATCGTCACCTTCCTCCATGAGTGGTGACCCGGTTTGTCGCTCCTGCACTCCAATTTTGGCGGTACATCCCTGTGCCTCAAGGTACTGTATCCCGCCTTGGAGGCCAACCCCACCACTTCATCCACCCTTGCGTGCTGCGCACCCATTCCCTTTCCTCCGGTGTACACAGATGCATCGCGGTAGAGGAGAGAGAGGAGAGATTGTGAGTTGGGACCCTTGGCAGTCACGCGACGAGTAATACACTCCAGGTGATGCAAGGGCAACGTGAGGAGTCATGGCCGGAGACACCACTTCGTCTTTAAGGGTGGGAGCCGACTCGTACATGACGGGGGGAGCTACCTTTGCATGATCGAGAGACCACATGGTTCATCGTCCAAAATCTGTTCAGCTACGACATCAGCATCTCCATTGAGGACATCGTCGCCAGTTCATCTTCCCAAGGGGAGTGTTGTGTGGACCTCGACCTGATGCACCGTCACGGGAGATGCATAGCGAGGGGTCCATGCTCTGCTATGAGCATACTAGAGCAGCCGTCGTGTGGCTCATGCCACGTGCCTGCATAGCTGCACGTGTATGGTAGCATTCTGTTGGTCGAGACCCGGACACTTGGTCGATTGCACCAGTGTCACGAGGAGACCATGTGATCGTGTGTCTTGGTGTGTGGCCATACTGCGTGTGGCATGTGCATGCCAGCTGGTTTGCTCATAATGGTTGAGACCCGGACACATGGTGAGTTGCACCCGTGTAACAAGGAGATCCCCTATGATCCTGTGTGTTGATTGATGGTGTTATTGTGGTCGGCATACAGACACCTATTGGATTGCTTGTAGTGGTCGAGACCCAGGCACTGGTACTGCCAGTGTCACGAGGAAACCCTCTTCCCGTCTGATATGCGCATGATGTTCATTATACTGGTTTGTGTGCGTGTGCATGGTCTATACCCAGACACTTGGTATGATGTGCCAGTGTCGTGAGGAGACCTTAGATGTGCAACATATGTGTGTGTGTGTGTGGTTGACCAGTGTAGACCGTGGTTTTGCATACGTTGTTGTTCAGTACCTCAGCTTATTTGTGTATTCTAGCGTTGACGGCCATGTCAGCCAGGGGGAGTGCTGGTTTGTGTGGCTTCCACCCGTCACGATCGACGCCCATGGATTACCCAAGTACCCCATGTTGGTGGTATAGGCTAGAGTAGAGCGTGACGACACAATGGGCCTCCGGAGTGTCCCGAGACTTCTCTAACACCTACAACAGCGTCGGCGAGATGCGGTCGATGCATTCCGGTAGCCCTGTTGGCTTGTGGGGAGCTAGGAGAGTTCTCTCAGTGGATTGAGACCCGCACACCTGGTGGACTCTACAAGTGCGACGAGGAGACCCGGTGGCTATAGTAGTGCCTCTGATGTTCGGAAAGCCGTGCACGATGTCCGGACGCTGATTCCGAGATTTTCTAGTATGCTCGTAGTTTCTCGGTGGTTGAGACCCGAGCACTCAGAGAGTTGTTCCGGTGTCTTGAGGAGACCACCATTGATTGTTATTGTGGTGTACGTAGTGTGTTCTCCTCGCTGACTCGTTTGGGTTCAGCGGGGCTGCCAGCGCCCCTACATAAGCCCTCTGGGGGCTCATTTGTATTCCTCTCCTTGTTCTTTCATGTTATGCGTTCCAGACATAGCCAAATTCTTGCCGTTTTGCATTGCACTCACACACAGAGGTCATGTTCGTGTTTGCATGGGCCTGCATGCCATAATTCATTTCCTTTTGTCGAGACCCGAGCACTGAGAGGCATGTTTTGGTAGCATGCGGAGACGGTTTGACTGTGTTTTCACCGTGTGGTTAGTACGACACCCACCTTCTCGTTTGGGCTTGGTCGGGGTGACAAGGTCTTGGGGCAAGAGTCTAGCCGCCAGCGTTTTTGTACAAGCCATGTAAAGGCTCACTCAAAAACTTCATGGGACAGATTCCTTTTTACCCACCATTTGAAAAAGTTCAGCGTAGGTCACCCACGTTTTGGGAATCGCAGACCGGATTCCCCAATTTTTGTCCGGGTATTTACGCATTCCCCACTTTTTGCTCTTTTAAAAAAAGTTGAAAAAAGTTGCGCGCGTTACCCACTTTTGCGCGCGGCAGGTCCATCCCGTACACATCGCGAATATTTTCAAACGGACCCCCAGTCGCTGCCACCTACTCCTCGCTGCCTTTTCTCTCTCACCCGTATCTACCCTGCACGTACTATCTCACTTTCTCCCCTTGTCCCTGCTCACAATCGATGATGAGGGGGGGATGCGATTGGCTCGAGGCCATCGGCCTCGAGCCCTCGCCCTTGCGACGTTGCAGATTCGTGTCTTAGCTCGCTGGCTGTCGGCCAGCGAGCTGCATGCCGTCGGCCAGCGAGCTGCTGGCCGTCGGCGAATAGCTAGCCGTCGGCGAGCTGCTCGGCGGGCAGCTGCTGGCTTTCCGACGGCCAGCGAGCTGCTCGGCGGGCAGCTGCTGGCCGTCGGCGAGCTGCTGGCCGTCGGCGATTTGCTAGTCGTCGGCGAGCTGCTGTCCTCCGCATTCGCGGGGGAGAGGGCCGGCCCAGCCCTTCCCCCCCCCCCCCCCCCCCCCCCCCCCCCCCCCCC
>SZWC01000761.1:209647-220667 GCA_023375785.1 Penium margaritaceum | reverse complement strand
CGTGCGTGCGTGCGTGCGTGCGTGCGTGCGTGCGTGCGTGCGCATGTGTGTGTGTGTGTGTGTGTGTGTGTGTGTGCACGCGCGCGCGCGCATGTATGTACATATAAGTGGCAAGGGATAAGCCATTACATTCTGTGTTTTTTTCTCTTCAGAAAATAGGGCAACCTTGACTTGTTCAATGAGGTTGGATTGAGCCATGGACAATGCTGAGGTTGGTGTTGAAAGGATTTCTCATAATGTAATATTGAATGTGAGGAGCCATAGTTCGTTCCGGTGGAGAATACTGAAAGGGTTGCTCATTATCCTTGGTTAGAAAGCATTTGAAGGGTGTGTACTCTTGAGAAATTTCCTTGATAAATAGTCTTGGTGGGTGTATGCTTGGTATCAACTGTAGGAAGTGCTTGAAGGTTGCTTTCCAAAAGTGTACAGCGACGAGAATTTGAGGTGTAACGTGAACGGGTGAGAGAGGACGAAGTGTCCACGTTTACGAAGGTCTTGTGTAAACATGAAAGTGTATTTCCATGGGATTTCATGCAGTCTTAGCAAGGAGTAGATCCATTTTGTCGCTTACGCAACCATAATGAGTGTTGGCCATTTGACCCCGAGGCCTCCTTCGGAAGCGGGTGTCATTGTTGTGGCAAACAAGTATAGACGTGGACCTCAGGCACTAGTTTCTTGAGGATTCTTAGGAAACAGGATGTATAGAAGCAAAACATGTGATCACATGAAAGCAAAGGCAAGGTCAAGGATTTAGAGGACATTAAAGAGGTATGAAAGACTAGTAGGGCCATCTAGGTGTAGTGTACTAATTACACGGGCACAAAGTTAATCACCAAAGCACATGCAAACATAAGGTAATTACGCAACAGGATGAGAAAGGTCAAGGGATGGGTGGCACCTGATTCAATGACTCGTGAATCATCTAGAAATGAACCAGACAAGGACACATAACTATGACTGGTACAATTGGCTAAGGATGATGGCAAGTGTCACAATCTAAACGTACCTGAACAGGTGCAGAATCTATCCATGATGGTTTGTCAAATCCATATCATAGTCATCTCTAGCCCCACGCAGCACAGGCTCCCTATCCCCAACATGAGAATCCAAAGAAAAACCCTTATTGGCACAAGAAACAGGTCGTTGAAGACGAGCATGGCCCTTAGAATACCCTAACGAGAGAAGGCATGGTTGACTGATTGAGCTATGAGCAGCTGTTCCTTTGCCATGAGAGTAACACTAGATATGGAATTAAATTTGGGGGAGGATGTTTTAATAGAAGAGAAACTTGAAGGAGGCTTCTGAAGAGAAGGGCTCCATGACACTGGTTTATTTGGAGGGACGCACCATAGGTGAATGGTATGTGAAGTTTGCAACAAGTGGAGTGTTTTCTCTTGGAAATATTACCCCGTTGTGTACGGAGAGCCCAATCGCAACAGAAAGATAGACTTGGAGATATTTCAAAAAAAGAGGTAAATAATACAGGTTGTGGTAGATTATGAGAGATAATGACAGGTTAATCACAATGAGCAAAGTACAGGTTATTCATAGTTTCTAGCCCTGGCTTGCTACATCACATTACTTGTGCTGGTGCGTAATAATGTACCTGCACCTACATCCTAGTACGAGAAGCTTATGACCGTCAATCTGTCCACATGAATGGTACACACTCATATACTTCTTCCCTCGTGTGGTGGTTACGGCTGCCGTGTCCTGCACGCCACTGCTTTGCCACATGTGTCAATTCTGACAATTTCTGTTGTCGATGGCTCCAATAAAAAGAGCACCTCTTGGCGGATGACGTGTCCCCCAGGCCGTCTACTAGGAGGGTCAAATTCGCCATTGCATGGTGTGTTTGTAATGTCATGCACAGTCCATGTGAAGTTATACTCGCTTGTGATGTTCCAAATGCGCCAGTCGGCCTCAAGTTGCGTGTTCAAAACATAGATCATGGCCAAGCAAAACATACTCTGAGTGAGGGCTCTGCATGCTTCCAATGCCACTCTCTTGCTTGCTTGGTTCACTCGCTCGCTGGCTTGCTTGCCCGCTCGCTTGCTTTCTCTCTTTCTTTCTCACGTGCTTGCTTGCTCCTCTTCCTCCTCCTCCTCACATTTTCTGTCCAGCGGAGTCAAACTTGAACATGTGCACGAGTTCCAAAAAAAAAAAGGGCCAAATATCATGGAGACTTGAACGAAGCCCCAAGTATGCCAGAAAACAAAGATAACTCGTTACATTCACCCCCACCCATCAGAGGCGCAACATCCAGGCATTCCTCAGATAATCTTAGAGAATGATATTGGTACTCCTGCTCTTAAAGTTGGCTTCCCGTTCCCATGAGTGGTGCTCAGCTGGGTGTCCCTTCCACTGCACCAATAAATTACACCAACATTCCATCTAGCGGTCATCCATACCTTCTTCCACCTCAAACTCCTAACTTCCGCCAACGAGGACAGCAGGGGATGGAGCTATCCTGCAACCCTGCTGAAAGGTGTTGGGTTTGTGATAGGCATGAAGCAAGGCGATATTGGATAGTTTAATGAGCTAGAAGCTCTAACTTCTAAGACATTCAATCGCTTCTCTAGGATGCGGAGTTGACCCATTCATTATGGCTTGAGCTTCAGGCTCTCAACTTCCAAAAGCTATAGGTTCGTAGGATTTACCATTACCCAATCACCCACATTAAACTCCTCCACAAATCAACGTTGATCTATTTGTCACTTGTAACGTTGTTCCATGCGGTGGCAAAGCCATCAGCAATCTGCTGTACAATCGGAAGAGATGTTGTCGTAGCAAGGGCGGTTAGGATTAGTGACTAGTATCCATAAACCACATCAAACTTTGAATTTCATGTTGATGTTGACAGTGCTGAGTTATAAATAAACTCTGCTACATTAAGCTTCTTCCCCCAACCCTATCCATCGGATGGGACCATACTTCACAGTGGTTGTTCCAGAGTCTGATTCGTACGCTCTATTTTCCATCACTCGGTGGGCAGCATACATTGGTCAACTACACATGCATGCTAGTTTTTCCCATGAGATGCCTCCTTTATCCCGAAGTGAAGCATGGATTGCTATGTGAGACCCCAATTATGAAACTATATGCAATGTGACGACATAATTGAGTGGGAATTGAGCTGTCCCGGCAGCACTGATTCTCATTGGAAATGCATTCAAATGTGCCATATTGGAGAATTGATCAACCATCACCAATGCTATGTTGTTGTCTTGCTGCGTTAAAAGTAATCCGCCGATGAAGTTCAGCAAGATGTCTGTCCACGACCAATCTGACACACACAATGGTTGTAGCTCTCATGGTGACTTGATCCTTTGCTCCTTGATGTATTGACACACATAGCAATTGGTCACAAATCATCACCGATTGAAGACCACCAGTTTTGGCGTGCCAAGGCGTTGAGCATCTTATTGAAGACAAAGTAATCCAAAACGTGGATATCATGCACCTCCTCTAACAACAGTTACTTCAATACCACATAATCAAGCACAGAAATATCATGCTCCTATCACCTAATGCATTCTATTCCATATGGCGTCTGTCACTACACCATCTACAAAATCTCTGCTCATGCCATGGCCATGCTTGAATAGGCTATGCATGACTGGAGATCCCATTAGACTTGAGCTTGCATTGAGGTTGAGGTGTGGCCTCCTTGATAGAAGGTCTACCAAATTCATCTTTCCATACTTGTGCAGATCTCATAGTCAAAACTCCCTTCCACGATCTCCATCCAGCGGATACGTTGGCAACTAAGGCTTCATTGCATCTCTCCATGTGTTAAGGCGAAGTGATTCGTGAAGACCACACATTGTTGTGAATCCAAGTAGCACAACCAATACTTGATGGCATGAATCAAGGCCACCGTATCCTTTCCATGGATTATGTTTGTGAGCTCTGTACCACTCAGCTTGCGAGACGCGTACACAATCAGCTACACCCCCTTCCCCTGATTGTGCATCACTACTACCCCAATGACGTTGTTTTTTGTGTCTCTCACCATGAAGTTCTCTGAAGATGAATCCAGCTGTATCAAGATCAGAGCAACACACATCGTAGAATTGAGCTCCTAAAAGCTCCTCCACTCCTTGCTCCATTCCCACTAGTGATCCTTCCTCAATAGCCGTGTGAGTTGCACACTAATATTACTACAACTTCAGCTGAACTTCTGGTAGTCATTGACAAAGCCTAGAAAGACCTGGATTTCACATACTCATCCAGGGCTCGGCCACTAATTCACTTCATCCACCTTCTTTTGGTTCATGGAGAGGTCCTTACCACTTACGATGTACCCAAGGAACTCCATTTTTTGCTTTGCAAAATTGCACTTGGAGAGCTTAAGAACAAATTATCCCTCTAAAAGATATCGAGTAGTTGCCAAAGGTGCTATTGATGCTCTTCTAAGGTTTGAAAGTAGATGAGGATATTTTCAAGGAATACCACAACAAAAAAATGAGGTTGGAAGATCTAGTTCATGAGGCCCATAAATGTTGGTAGAGTATTGGTGAACCCAAACTGCATCACACGGTATTAAATACGGTCGTAACGAGTTCAAAATACCATATTTTCCACATCTTGCTTCGCTATCGGGATCTAGTGGCACCCCAAGTGTAAATCATTGCTGTTTAAATGCTACAATCCCCTCAGCTGGTCAAACAACTCCTTGATCCCTAGCATTAGACACCGACTATTAATATTTTTGTTGTTCAATGTGCGACTGTCCATGCACATTTCTAGCTCTCCCAACCCTTTTTTTCACAACGAAGACTGGTGGAGTGTAAGGTGACACGGACGGCCTCATGAACCCCTACTTCTGTTATTCTTCCAGCTGGTTCTTGAGGTCAACTAGCTTTGTGTCTCTCACTAAATGCGCAGCTTGGTTTGTCTCATGAATCCAGCTCAATTTTGTTGTCAATGTCCCACTTAATTGGGACATAGACCGTAAAATCTATGGCACCTCAGAAATAAGTACATAAGCATAGCTCTCTGATGCTCACTCCATGCCTCCTGACACATGTTCTCCTGGTCATTCCTGGTTCTATCCTTTGTGTTATTTCATGTTTGCTGCCAACATTTCCACCTCTCCAGCCATCTCATTCTGTCGTACCCTGACAAGGTACACGTTGTCTCCCTTGTGCTGACAACACTTTAGCTGGACGTACATCACATGCAACACATATTCTAACTTAGATGGCTTCACTGGTGGTTGTGCTGGCCTCGATCTCTCTATGAGGCGTGGTTAATCGTGTTTTTTCGTGCATAGTATGAAGACATACATCTGTGTGAAGGTACTTGGAAGATTTAAATAAGCATTTGTATGTTCACAATCACATGATTGTATCCTTCCTGAGAATTGAAATTGATACGATGGAGAAGAAAACAACACGTATTCACATAAAGGATGTTCATACATTTTCATCCATTATTTTTTTATTGAAAGATAAATAGCGGACACTTTTGCATATACATCTAACTTCATTACAAGTGTAACTTTTGTGATGCATACCCCCTCATCCCCTCCCCAAAAGTGTATGGAGGTGAAAACATAGACGTGTATCTGGCAGACATAGCAAAATGTTCAAAAATATAATTTTCTCATTGTCCTCAAACCTTTTATCATAGCCTTCCCTCTCACAAAGTGTTTTGGTGGTCTGTATCAAGGAGTGTATATGATAAACATGTTTCTCTATGAAGAAATAGAGATGAATGTCAAAAGGATATCTCACTCCTAAGTATTTTATCTCTAACATATACAATAATATGTGTTCGTAAAAATCCCTCTTGTACACCTTGCGTTATACAACCCGAAGTTACTTATGAACTTCAGGGAAGGGAATCTCGACTTCCATTGGATCCCCTTTCTCCAAACATTGATATTTCCTTGGGGGTGTGTATGTGGGTATGCATCGGCTAGTCATCACAAAATGTATACAAATGTATATATTACGATGTAACTCAAATGTGTATCCTAATCCTCCAGAAAAAAGTATTATAGGAGTGTATCATGTTTCACCATTAGAAAGGGCACAAATGGACATCCCGTCCAAACAAGCTATCATTCCTTCAAAATAGTTTCCTTTGTAATAAATTTTTGTATCATTCATCCCATCCTTTCTATCCACTGTCCAGTACACAAGCCTAATACATTTCTAGTTTTTTTGAGAATGGGGAGGAGGGGGAGACCATATCAGACCCTATCTTTGATGCTCTCTCCATTGTTGAAAGTGTATTGGGGGTGTTTACAAGGATGTGTATCCGGTTGACGTTGCAAAATGTTTACACACATACATTTTTTATGTACGTCAAATGCTCATGAGTCCTCGCTCGCAACCCCTGACCCCCCAAAAAGTCCGATGCATTTTTCTAAATTTACACAAATGAACATGCACACAAAACTGTTAAATGTTCCATTTTTTGGCTTAATATATGACATTTTCCCCCCAATGCTCCCCTTGTACATTATCCGGTACACTGTCCCAATACCATGTCAAGGATTTAAAAAAGGGAGGATGAGGACGGGCTTTTGTAAGGTTTTATTGCACCCCCCCCTCCCCCCCTCCTCCCCAAATGATGAAAGTGTATTGGCTGATTGTATCGGGCAGTGCACAAGACTACATATGGTATAAACATCTGTTTTGAACACTTGTGAACATTGGTATACTAAGTCACAAACCACCTTGTGCCATTTATGGTTGTAGAGTGATATTCATCAGATGATGGAAGTAAAAAATCGATATTGTGTTGACTCGTATATTTTCATACAAGATGAGGGTCTGAAATCGTCAGATTGTTGGATCTTACATGTAAAAAAAATCTCTTGCATTTATGTTTGACGGGGATGGACCAGTGGCATTTGCAAAAAAAAAATGGAATAAAAATATTACCTCTTCAACCATGCATTTTCTTTTATCCTCTGCAACTCAAGCGAAAAAAAGCGGCCAAGTGAGCATCAGTCCAGCCACCACTTGAGCGACAACTCAACTAACAGCCTGACTGCCAGTCCGGCTTGACGTTCACTCGAGTGACAGTCAAGCTGTCGCTTGAAGCGAATAATATTGTACTTGGATAATGATCTATTTCGAGATGTTTGGAACTTGTGTGAAATATCGACTTGGGAGTGGATCATGAAAAACTAGTCGTTCCCATGTTTTGGTACGTAGAACGTCATATTCCCTTTTCACATCAAACTGGCCAGTGAACCCAACATATTGAGTGGTCTTTTTGTTCAAAATTTGAATGAATGTACTTTTTTTTTTATGTATTCTTATTTTCGGAGCATTCTTATTTTTGTTGGTGC
The DNA here is from genome assembly GCA_023375785.1 of Penium margaritaceum. Lineage (NCBI taxonomy): Eukaryota > Viridiplantae > Streptophyta > Zygnematophyceae > Desmidiales > Peniaceae > Penium > Penium margaritaceum. The sequence continues at coordinate 213,355 of SZWC01000761.1, read as the reverse complement.
CTGTTCAATGGGTGCAGTTCAATCAAAATGGATTTTCCATTTTCGCCCACTGTTTTGGTCGAGGGTGACATTTGTGTTCAGTACTTTGAACAAGTGCCGTTCAAGATTCTGAGCATCAAGTGCGGTTGTGCGTGATCTCCTCCACGCCAAGATGTGATCATCCATCAGAACCAATCAGGTTTCGTCAAAAGATGAAACATCCAACACATTCTCTCTCAACATCATGACGTCCTTTGGACCAGTCAGAACAAGCAACAACTGTAATTTATTGAAACAAAATTTGAAAAAAGCACATGACACTTTAAGCAAACTTTACTTGATGCACTCAAGGCTACGTATTGACATCCCCATATAATTTACGAAGTTTGACCAGCAATTACGTAAGAATACCACGAATTGTTTGCTCTCCGTCCCCATCACCCTTCACTCCGGGGTCCACCAAGGATGCCCCCTGGCACCTCTGCACCACTGAATTAATCAAGCAGCATCTTCAAGGAGTCCAGTCTCTATGCTTCGACTATTGAAGGTTTATGGGATACGCGAATGACCCAAGCCTACTTTTCCGCTAGATTAGATAACTCAATCAAACCCGAAAGCTATTCTAAAAGATTTCTAACCACACTGGCCTGAAAGCAAGCCCCACCAAAACAGTCATTCTCCATATTGGACATGACACCCACGTCCCAATCCAACCACCCTTCCCAGCTACACATGGCCCAGTCCGTATTCTTGGTATCCAATATCACTCCACACTACCGACCGGAACAACTTGGGACCCAATTGTGGGCAAGATCAAAGTAGCCATACCCCTGTGGGACAATTTCCTGACCCCACTCTGAACAAAATTGATTTCTACAAACTATTACCTCAACCCAAAGTTCATTTACTACTGAGCCACTCTAATCCCCGTGCAAGAACACCTCAACTCACTAACCTATGCTCTTCACAATTCTTGACTTCACACAAAGCCCCCGTAGACCCCCGAAAATTTCCCATCTGTACACTCACAAAACTATCATCTGCCCAAGAGTAAAACAAGGCCTAGATTTCAGATGACCCTCACATCTCATTCAATCCCAAAGTGCAAAAAGGATTTACGAATACCTGAAGCGTCCATGAGACAAATAGAAACAAACAATTATGGACACCCACCGCCTGCCCAAAAAGGACACTTATTCCTCTCTCACCCAATACTTAACATCCACAACCTCCAGCTGAGTAAACGGTGGAGACAATACCTCTCTTGCTTCTTAAAAACCAACTCCATGATTCTTCCTCTAAGTCTCACTTGGCAGGAAATCTCTCGGGAATATGTAGCCTACGACAGGCACCTCCTCTAAAAAAAACTCCCAACCCTTTGGCATTCTCCCTCGCTAACATTTCCTTCTCACCTCCAAGGTACAGGTGAGCCAACTTTCTAACCCTCAAATTCTCTCCTAGACGTTTGGAAAACCTCCCACTTTCAGCCAAATACAAGTGCTCGGGGAAATCCAACAGCACCTCCCTCTCTCTTGGGTCTCTATAATGACAAATCCACCTCACCTCAAAGACATCTATAAACATACCCCGTACGTTACTCTACGCTCTCTCTCAAAAGAATGACTATCACTATCACCTATAGGCTACAACAGCAAGGCTCCAAATTCTGGGGTATTCCTCTTCAATTCTGCCTTTTTACGGGCCGTCTGTGCCATCACACATGGGCCCAACCCAGGCCCTTCCTTGGGCAAGAATGTACACTTGTATATGTTAACAAGAGGATCTTTCTAGGCACATCACACCAACCAGACATCACCCGCTGCATAATAAAGAATGAAAATCCATCCCTCCAAGATCTCTAGAAATTCTTCTTGAAACGTGAAAATCCCTCAGCAATATATGAGCACAACTGGGAAGAAAATCATCCCAACACCATATTTCAGTGATATTACATCCATGATAACCTCCTCAACACCCCTTTCGCTTTCTTCCACAATATTTCATGCTCCAAATCTTTCATCGATCCATCCAAATCAACCACAAATACAGCTTCCTCCCCCTCTCATCCCCACTGTGTCCTCGCTGTAATGAACCAGAGACAATTGAGCATTACTTTGTGCAATTTTGCAACATCCAACCAGTCATACAACGCCTTCTCATCCTTTCTACAACCTTCTTTCCCAAGTCCACTCCCACATTGCCCAATATCCTTATTGGACCCACCAGTCCTACCAATGAGTGCAGAATATGGGAAATCACACGAGCCACCATACTACACTGTGTATGGCAAGAGTGATGGATCCAACCGTAAAAAAATCCTACCCAGACTAATCTAGCGCCCATATTCTACCTCCTTCAAGAACACCTTACTCACGCATCATAAAGAGTAGCCCAACTTTCTCCTGGCTGGAAAAGGAAGATAATACAAGAAAAACTCTATACTGAAATACCACGCGCTCCCTTCTTGTGTAGTGCACAAGAATGTAGAGAAAACATGATAATCAAAATCACAGAAAACTTCCACCGCTGGTGTAATCATTTTGGATTCTATTAGCTGCAAGTTGTTTGGGGGGCCGGGTCAAATCCATAGGCAAGTTTTAGTGTCGTGGAAACCCTCCCGTTCCCATCGGTCATGACCACGGGACAAGAAAAACACCCCGCCGGGAGCTGGAGCAGATGACGTGCAACCGTTGATTTCCCCAGCTCATCTCGAACGCGGGTTTGGATCGCGTAGGAGACTAGCAGGGAAGGTGGAGCTGTCCTTCAAGGCTTTTTACATTATCCGGTTGAGGTGTGTTTCTCCTTTGTCATGGCTGAACAATAATTTCAGCATCATCCTTTGAGCAACAACGTGGTCGGAAAAGATGACCTTTGAAATGAATTTTGAACGTGAATCACTAAAAAGGACCATAATTTTTTAAAACGGATGGGAGAATAGAGACTTTATCCTGAATGACTATGCCCATTAGCACGGCAATTCAAAGAGAAGGATTAACATAATTAGTTGGAAAGTAACCACTAGGACATTGCTATGTATATTTAGCGTGTTTCCCAGCGTACATCTCATTTTAGCATGTTTCCCATCAAGCATCATACTTGGAGAGCAAGTGTAAGGAAAAAATAATGTGAATTATGTGATGTTTCTGTGTACCTTCAACTGTGTGTGCACTATCAATGCTCACATTTTTTTAAGAGAGTATGAATTTTAGATCATCAACAATAAATGTATGGGTCTATTTTCTTCTGTTCAATAACTTCATACCCTCTTCGATACAAGTTCTAGTATCTAATAGGTAATGGGAAGAAACAGTGTCCTAGGTAGGATAAACTAGAGCAGATAAGCGGAGTGACACAAGATGTTTGCCTCTGGAGCCAAGCTAGTTCAAGCTCAGTACAAACTAAAATGACCAGCTGAGCATCACTGACATAGCCAATGGTATCATTCGTTTCTGAATCTCTTGGAGGATTGTATGCTGAGGCCCGTTTGGTCAGTGTAACCGATACACAAGAACCATATTCTAGAGAGAGAAGGAGGAGGAATAAGAGGAGAACCTTCCCCCCTACCAAACCAAGATCCTTCGAGAATGAGAGAGCAGAGATGAGAGGGAGGGGAGAGAGAGAGAGAGAGAGAGAGAGAGAGAGAGAGAGAGAGAGAGAGAGAGAGAGAGAGAGAGAGAGAGAGAGAGAGAGAGAGAGGGAGAGAGAGAGAGAGAGAGAGAGAGAGAGAGA
>SZWC01000761.1:92356-119964 GCA_023375785.1 Penium margaritaceum | reverse complement strand
TGAGAAACTGCTAGGAAGCTTCCTAGCCTTGCTGCTGCTGACGTGGCGACACTGTCCAGTCAGCTGACGCACTAGCAAGCAGGCAGGTGCAAGAAACAGCAAGGATCAGGCTAGGGAGACGCGCAAAGTCTCATAAGCTTCAATAGCTTAGTAAATGCAGAGAGAGATGACAAATGACAGGTCCAGGGCATAAATACCTGCCGCGGCGCACGGCGGGTGTCGCACGCGGCAGTCCAAGAGCTGTCCTAAAACCGGCCCAAAACCACTGTTTTGGCCGTAACTCTGCGCACACATGTCAGAATCCTACGCCGTCTGAACCTAGACGTGCAGAATCAAAAGACGCACGCAACGACTGGTCACATGCATGCATCCATCGACTGACAGCGAGTATATAATGCAAAAACATGCAAATGGGCCTCATGCCCAGTCCGCCGAAAGGCGCCTGCAGGACGTAGAAAGCACAGCAGGGAGTCCCGGTGACATCTGGGGCTCTGGAACAGTGGTCGGTCAGCTCCAGACGGGTAGTCCGCCGCCTGTCGTCGCGCCGGTGTCACCAGGTCCGCCTGCCTCAGGGATCTGCACGAGTATGGACACGGCCGAGTGGTCACAGTAAACTGTACAAGACGGCACAAAGCACAACATTGATGAGATCAAGCTTGTATTTGAGAATATGCTAGGAAGCTTCCTATCCTTGTCATCCCTTACGTGGCAACACTATGCAGTAAGCTGACGTACGAGCATGCAAGGAAGGTGAAAAAAATAGCTAGGGTTGGGCTAGGGAGACACACAGAGTCTTGTGAGCTCCAAAAGCTTTAGAATGTAGAGAAAGATGACAACAGCAGACAAGCACACGGAACAAATACCTCTCGCTGCGCACAACGGTTCACGGACGCAACATTGTTTTGTCCTCAAACTGGCCCAGAACACTCCTGATGTGCACGTGCATTGTCTCACTAATCTATGTTGTTATCTCACAGTTTGTTCTACATGCTCGCGGAAACGACCGACTTGACGGACGTTTAACGACGGTGGGCGTTGAGCGATGGAGAGGACTTTGCACCATGGTGTGACGCTTGGCTCCCTTCACCCTTGTGGAGCCTTCCACATGGTAGAAATGAGAAAAAGCTAGAAATCGTCCTATATTGGTTGTTGCTAACACGATGACACAATCCAGTCAACATATGCACTAACATGCAAGCAAGATGACCAAACAGCAATGATTGAACTAGGGAGACGCGCAAAGTCTCATAAGCTTCAATAGTTTGCATGTAGAGAGATGGAAATTGACAAGTACACAACATAAATACCTGTCGCAGCGCACTGTGGGTGATGCACGCGAGGATGCCAATTTGTTGTTAAATCGGCCCAAAATCACTGTTTCGGCCATAACCCTCTGCACATGAACAAGGACCGCTTTTTCCACTTTCAGGAGAGGTGTTGAACAATCCGTGGAGAAATCACCACTGTCACCGGTTGGTTACAATCCGTCGCGCTCAGTCATGACGTTACAGAGCATACAACATGCAGTGACAATCTCTTGTTGTGTTGCAAAAAGAAAGTGCTCCATCTTCTTAAGTATCTTGAACTTTGTCTTCAAGCACCCAAATGCACGTTAGACAGTGCTTCGCTTCCCCAAATGGTGCTTGTCGAACAACTCATAGACTTTGTGGGCGACACTGGCCTCATCTCCATTCCTTGAGATGGTACCAACTATTGCGATAGGGGGGCCGTGCAATACGAGTGAAGGGGCAACCCAAATCCTCACGGTAATGGCATCCTTCTGGAATGGAAAACCCCTTTCTAATACATTCCACAATATCTATGATTCGTGGATGGATCCTTCCCAACCTACGAGATCGTAAACAAACAGGCCATCGAGTCCCACTGATGTCGTCACGTTTTAGGAGATTGTTGTCTTCTGGTTGTGCGCATTGACTTTGGTCACTCTCTGGGAAATCGGGATGAAAGTAAATGCCATGGATTGCAAAACATGCAAATTGTGCTCAAAAGGTAGTCAATCAAGAAAACTCTAGATACTGCAAACAAACTGCAGAGTGTCCTAGCAAGCACCCGAGACGTCGTGGCAGGTGTCTGGGAGCTGCCGGTGCGTGGGGGCCACCACCCACCGGCACGAGCTAGGACCACATCAGGGATCTTTACAAGCATGGACACAGACGAGTGCTCACAGTAAGCTCTACAAACAAGTCGGGACGGCACACATAAAAACACTCTCCTCTGACCCAATGGTGTGCATGTCCATAAACGTGCAGAGCTGACATAAATGTGCAACAAGATGATGCAACTATGAATATATACATACAACACTTCCAGCCACCCTCAGGCAAGGGATGAAGCCCGACAAGACGAATGGCCACCATGAACTATCAGCGTGCTAGTACCTTGGTTAGTAAGTCAGCTTGCTGCATGTTCATGCCGAACCAGATAATAAGGATCACATATTGCTCTACCAGATACCGTATTACCGCAATTATTCGGAAGTGTTTTCACAAAGGTGTTTTTTTAAGGTTATTTACAACAACTGGGGCCTAATTCAGAGCCATACTGGAATAGGGGGTAGCCAGTTCATGCCCAGGAAAATTCGAAGTGGCTTGGCCGTGTCATCTCCGCCGACGCGAATTTTTCCAAGTCGAGTGGTCGGGCCGAGACAAGCGTTCGAGACACCGAATTTGCTCACTCGAACACAAGTGAGCAAATCAACGGCACTCGACGCTTGGACGTTATCGACATCCAAGCGTCGAGTGCGCTATCGCGGGGTGTCCCCCTTCCCCTCCCCCCCCCCATCCCCCCCTTCCCGACTAGGAGGCACCCGTTGTTCTGCCCTCCGGCCGTTCTGCGGTTCCGCCGCTCCGCAGTTCCGCCATTCCGCTCGGCCACCCCTCTGAGGGGTGGCCGAGCGGAATCGCGTTGGACGTGCGCTGCCAGTCCAAAAGGTGGCGAGTGCAGGTCAGACGTCATTCCTGGCCTGCACTCTCATGGACGCCATGGAGCCCAACACAGTCACCTCGTACTTCGCCAAGTGCACTCGCGACAAACGTTTTGCAGAGATCCAGCAAGATGCAGCACGTCTTCCACCGCGAGGGCCTGTTTTGAAGCGCAAACCAGGCCGCCCTCGCAAAAGCGCCGGCCGTCACCATGCTAGGTAATGCCGGGAAAATGCCAAGCACGCAAAGCTCGCAAACAACCACCGTTACCGCATCCTCTTCCAATGCGGAAAGCGGAAACAACGCAACACCCTCAACCCAACGTCGCGGCGGATACATGAACTGGGTTGGGCGTGGCCACTTCTCTCGGATCAAAGCCGCCATCCAAAATTGTGGCAACATCTACGCCGCCGTGAAGCACCTACAGCGTGTGTGGCGCAGTCCCGGTGGCTTTTGTGTGTACGACAAGCTTGCTCCAAGCACGCTCTATGGATGGTATTTGCAAGGCACAAGTAACCCGCACGACCACATCATGGAGGCGGTGGCAAGAGCTCCGCACGAGCCGATTTCCAAAGGCGCACCGGATCCCGCGCTTCCTCCCAGTGCTCGTGGGCGGCATGGCTTCCGGAACCGTCACCCCCACGTTGTCGAGGAAGCCGTCACCGAGTTGGAGTGTCTCCGTGCCATCGGCGTCCCCATTTTCTCCCTCACCGCTCAAGCCGTCATCCGCGGCATTGTCCTCAACAATTGTCCGGAGGAATTGAGGGAGAACGGCGGCATCATCACGTTTGGCCGCACGTGGGTCCATGAATTCCTGGAGAAAGATCTTGGGTGGTCTTGGCGCGCACGCACTACCACGGCTCAAAAGCTCCCCGCAAATTGGGAGCAACGTGTCCGCAAAATGATGCTCCGTTTGGCGGGCATCGTGGCGGCGTACAACGTGGACCGCGCTTTTGTGGTGAACGCCGACCACACCGGCGTCATGGTGGTGCCAAGCCGCAACAAGACGTGGACGACATGCGGGAGCAAGGAGGTCGCTGTCCTTGCCGCCGACAACAAGCGTCAACTCACTGCGGTCGTGACCACCTCCATGGACGGGGATATGCTCCCCATGCAGGTAAGTGTCCACCGTCTTCATTCTTTTTGTCACTTTTCTGTCCGTGTTTTGTCATTCCTTTCTATGAACTCACATCCCCTTACGCTCGTTGCAGGTCATTTTCTCGGGCATGACAAGTAATGTTTTACCATCTGGGCCCAACGGCGATGCCGCCAAGAAATCCGGGTGGCACTTGACGCAAACCACCAACCATTGGGCAAACGAGATGACGACCCACGAGTGGTTTCGTTTCTTGTTGCATCCTTGGTACAAGAAAAAGTGTGCGGTGGAGGGGAAGGTTGTCGGCAAGGAGCATTGCGTTGTCCTCCTTCACGCTTGGCGTCCGCAATGCATGGAGGCATTGCGGACTTGGCTGAAAGAGAACTTCCCGTACATTGTCCCAGTTTACATCCCTGCGGGGTGCACTTCCAAAGTGCAACCCGCGGACGTGGGATTGCAGTGCCCTTTCAAGGCGTACATGACCGAGAAGTCCTGCCGTGTCCTTGCCTCCTTGAGCCCAGCGTGCCCACTCTTCTACTTTCAATCCACCATACTTGTGCACTCCTTGTCAACACTTCGTCCACGCACCGTAGTGCCATCATCAGGCTTGTTTCTTGTCATCGCCCAGCCGCCCCTAGTCACCATCCTCAATCCCTTTTCCCCTTCTCACTCATTGGTGAGCAAGGACCCAAGGACAAAGGCATTGGTCCTGACTGTCCTAGATGTCAATTAAAGTGACAAAGCAAAATTTTCTGGACCAGGAACATGTTGGCACAAATCAGACTGAATGGGTTACAGAATCGGGCTATTTCAGCCCCTTGAGGTTCAAATTGTGGACCATTAGCTCCCTGGAAAGGATGGCGCCAATGCAGAGATGACCAAGCCGGTGGTGCCGTAGGCTGATGTCATGTTTCCCCTCCCTAGCCATGAACACTAAGTCAGTTTCCCTATCCAACACCTTCATCCTTTATCCACATTGGGCTTTACCCTAATTTTTCAAAAGTATCAATGCCTTGTCTCTGCCTCATTGTCTTATGCTCCAAAGGGCCTCGACACCGGTCCTCCATTGACAACGAGGTTATGTAGCTGACCCACAGAGCCTCTGTGAGGCCAGTTCTGTACCTAACGCTACTTGGTAGGATATAGATTGCAAGGAGGAAATATCCACCATCAGCAAGCATGACGTGTACGAGATAGTCGATCTACCCTCACGTCGTAAATCCATTTGGGCCAAGGTGGATTTCCCCCCATAAGAGGAAGCCAGATGGCACACCAGACAAGAAGAGAGCTCGACTCGCAGCCAAGAATTCACATAGGGACCACAAGTGTTTGTCAACCAGTGCTTTGTGCTAGTTGGTCGGCTTACCACCAGTCGCTTGCTCCTTAGCATGGTCGCATAGCATGGCTAGAAGTTCCACCAGATGGATGTGAGCAACGCCTTCTTGCATGGTGTTTTTTATGGTGAGGAAATCTACATTGCATCGTTTCTAGGAAATCTACATTGTTTCAATTTTGAACCAAAGTTATTGCCGTAACTCTATGCATAGGCATAGAGTTACGGATGTGGACTGTGGAACTGTCCAAACCTATGAATGCAGAGTATGATGTCGCAGGCAACGACTGCACACATGTGTGGGTCCGGCGACAACCTGTGGCATACAATGCAAAACATGCAAGTGGGGCTCAACAACCAGTTCACAGAGAAAATTCTATAGACTGTAGAAAACCTATAGAATGCCCGAGCAAACACCAAGAGCGTCGAGGCAGCTGATTGGAAAATATTGGTAGGTTATCCACCACCATACCGTACTGATTTATGATTTTGCCTTCTGAAATAATCTACTACTCATAGTCTTGATTCGCCACTGGAAACAACTAATTTTTTTATCCTAATTGGACGAAACTACTTCATGCTGTTGTTTAGAATTCGTGTTTTTTTTTCACTGTTCGAGCGATCTGTCTTGACTCTTGTCCCGCAATACTTGGTTAAGGCGCACGTCGGACACCAGAAATGTCGCGATTGCGCGACCGATGGGGCTCACGCGATAGCATTCTGGATTTCTCTCGTTTCTCGAGGGCTGAACGGAACCGGGGTAAATAATAAAATGTAGCCGTTTTCAGGAGGAAAATATCTAGCACAGAGCCAAATTAATGAATTCGTCGTCCCAGAATAAATATTTAATATCAAAATCAAAAGGCAGTAGGGTATAGTGCTCCTACACGAGCCGTGCCTGCATCAAGGATCTGCAGGAGCATGAACACGATGGAGTGGTTATAGTAAGTTGTACAAACAGATGGGGATGGCCAACATAATAACACTCTTCCATGTGGTGATGTTAGCCATCCCCATTAATTCTTACATCTTACGGTGACCACTTGGCCCTGTCCATGCTCGTGCAAATTTCTGATGTAGAAAAGCTGACACCAAAATACTGCCGGATGGTGGTCCGTCCACCACCAGCTGCAGCTGTCATGACATCCAAGGAGATTGTGACTGAAAAACTTCTACAAGTTTTGCAGTCTCTAGGGTTTTCTCAGTAATCTAGCATTGTCACAAGTCACCTCTCAAGCTCCTACACGGGAGTCGTTATCAGAGTTCGCAGAATAGTGTCTAGAGCTTCCTGGAGGGATTTTCCCCTCTGCGTCACTCTTGGGGGCAATCGTCATCAACGACTCGTGTAGAGAGACTTCAATATTTCAAGTCTCCGGAGGCCAACTTTGGTTTTTACCTTGTCCCCTTCATTTTGGGTCCCAAACAAAGGGCCGCACCCCAAACTCATGAATACGCACGAGTTTTCTGTCTTCAAAACTCGTAGTTCATCATATTCGAACTTCAAGGTTTATCTTTGATGAGTTGGCATAGAATCGTCACGTGTGAGACACGTTGACGATGTTGCGCCAGCACATTCCTCTCGTGCCTCGCTCCCTCGTCTCTCTCAATTGAGGAGGCGACAAAAAGGGCTCAAGGCAACAGGCCTTGGCCCTCGAGGCATCGCAGTCTCCTGGCGCCGATCAAGCGACAACCTTGATTTTCAGCCAGCAGGTGGCCAGCCGATGGCCGGCCGGTCACCTGACTGGCCGCCAGCCACCCAGTCGGGCGGCCACCGGCCAGCCAGTAGCCAGCTGGTAGCTGGCCACTGGCCAGTCCTTGCAATAGCGAGGGGTGGCTGCAAGCCACCCCCTCGCTATTTCAATGTGGGAGGGGCGAACCGCGCCTCCCGCTACAAGCATTTCTGACTTAGTTCTACTTGTGTGTTTACGTTACTTTTCTACCGATTGCCCGGCCAATGCAAGTATGCTCTTGTTACATCCGGATTAAGACTCTGCATCTGTATGTTTATAAGGTTCTGCATTTGGATGCCTGTGTACAGAATAACAACCAGAATAGTATATTTGGACCGTTTGAAGACATCCTGGCATTCCCGCATGTGTCACTATCCTTGTGCCATCGCAAATATTTTTTATGTGTGCTTTCTTTTTGTCATACCTTTTTTCATTCCAATACTTTTAAAGCTTATGAGACTCTACATGTCGCCCTAGTCCAGCCCTTGTTCTTGCACCTACCTTGCATGCTAGTATGTCAGCTTGTTGGACTAAAAGATGAGGAAGCTTCCTAGCATCTTTTCATGGTACCGGAGTAGTGCGACTCTTCTTTCTTAATGCACTGTAGATACGTATCATCGACATCAATCATGAGATTCATAGTTGCAACTGATTTCTTAGGACCCGCTATAGCAGTAAGAGGCAGTAGAGATGATGTTATTACATTACCAGCAGCAGCATCACCACACAATTGCGTTGAGTAAACAGTAGTGCCAGCAATAGGAGCGTGATTTGGTGCCACTGCCACGATAGCAACATCACTTACATGGCACAGCAGCAGCTTGGTTGTAGCAGCAGCTTCAGTTGAGTAGTATCAATAGCAGTAGTGGCCTACAGCTGTAGTAGCGGCCAGAAGCAACATCAAGCAGTATAAGTATCAATCTAGAGCAGCAATAAATCATAGAAACTCCACGCAATGGCAACAACATGTGGCAAAAGTAACTGGTTGTAGTAGTAAGTAGTAGTAGCAGCAAATGACAGCAGCAATAGCATGCAGAAAACGTAGCTAGTAGCAGCAGTTAGCTGCAGTAGTAGTATGCAACATCAGCAATAGGCAGAAAAAACATTAAAGGAGTAAAAATAATAGTAGTAGTAGCAATAGTAGCCCTACTAGTAGTAGAAATACTACTAGTAATGTCGGTAATAATAGTAGCACAAGAGCATAAGCAGCGGTTGTACAGCCATCGACTACGCAGCGTGTGGCTACGTGGTATAATAATAATAACAAGTGTGTAGTGTAGTAGCAGCTCTCCCATAACGTCAGGCCATCACAATGGATGACTTTTATCAGACGTAGGGTGAGGTACGTTGTCCACAGTAACGGCAGACCAACATATTATTTGAGATAACGGACTTACAACAAGGGCATTTGAGGGTTTCACATGAAAACAAAGAGGAGTCATTTAAACTACACCATCATTCCAGCAGCCCATCCAGGCCTCGACATCCCCGATCAGAGAGATGAGGAGCACATGGATGAAGGCTCACTTAAAGGAAGATATTTTCTTTATTCATGATCAGATCCGTGAGCTACGTCTTGGATCACAGCCTACCACCCCGGCTCCACCTTGCCATCAGGACCAGTTACGATGGTCAATAGGGTTGATCTTCAGAGGTGTCCAACACAATGGTGGTCTCCCTATATCCTGTACAACTTCATCGAAGCCTGAGGTCTTCCTCCCCACAGTGCGGGGAGGAAGACCAAAAGACCTTCATGTGTCCCTGCCCTGCTATAACAGCAACGCAGGCTTTGAAAGTTGGGAGGTCTAATTTTAGGTTTGGAATAACTAAGAGGGTGTCTAGCCCTACTACCATAGTCGATACCAGGCTGCTGACGCATGCTAGGTCCAGATAGTATCGAGAGATGTGCATTCTCCTCTACGCCATGCCATGGAAGATCCCTGTCAATTTCCGTCCATTTCTAAGTACGGTAGGGACCGGGACGAGAGTGGACCCTCAAAGTGGCTAGGAATTGGATTTAACACTGCTTGTTGTGATGACTCACGCGTCGAGGACGGCCAAGCTGCACAAGTTCCACTCCTTTCCTCAGAGTCCTTCGGATCTCACAGCTGACCACCTGTAGTGTGCCATGTGCATATACACACGCCTTAGGACAAGTGGAGGGACACATTTATGGTCACTTGACACCATTGTAGTCGGAGTACACGTGGACCACGTGAAGCTCTTCTTTGGTTTTGACCGTGTCACAGAGCATTAGCACAAGAGCAATAGCAGTACAAGAGCATTAGCAGTGGATTCACAGCCATTGACTATGCAGTGCATGGCTACGTGGTACAACAGCAACAAATGAGGCTAGTGGTACCTCAATCATCGATTCCAATGCTACCTATCACATGGTAAAACATTCATGGTTCTTGGCCCAGTTGGGTCTATTTGGTCAATTCACACAGGATGTAGTCAGTCCTTGCTTTTCAAGAGAGCTAGTTCATATAATCTGATGGTTCATTGTGTCCCTTATACATGTCCAATGTGTTTTTTTCCCCTGCTCTTGAGATCAGCCTGCTCTCCATTCATGCATGCAACAGGATAGATCTTTCTATTGAGCACTATACTGACTCATGCCATCGTGCTTTGTACCTTGGTTGTTCATGATCTGTATCGTGTATCTTGTTGTGTCCCCTCTTTCTCTTCTCCGTCCTTCCCATTTACGCGTTTAATTATCACTGTTGTTCTCGCATGTGAGCATTGGTGCTTACTATACCATCGTCTCTACCTTTAAGGTGGAACACTATGTCCAAGCTCACTTGGACACATAAATGCTTCGGTCTTAATGCGGCTTCCTTTGAGAAGCCGTCGAAGATTGTTTTCCCCTTTTGTGCTTAGGATAAGATACATTGCAACACTTATCCTGATTCCACTTCACGGGCATTACGTCCATTGGAGTTAGATCACTTCAACCTTCGCCATCCTATCCCAGGCAAATCCCTTTGAGATCAAGGTTGATGTGTTCTCACCCTAACTGATAACTTCACCCGTATGCAGTGGGTCTATAGCCTCCACCATAATAGTGATGTCACCATGGCATTCCGCCTGTGGCTGGTGATGGCTAGGCGCCAGTCTCGTCATATCCTCCACACGTTTTGCTTTGATCATAGTGGTGAATTTTAATTGAGATTGATACCTTCTTTGCTCATAATGGTGTTTTTCACCAGCTCTCAGTCCCAAGTGTGCCATACCTAAACAAATTGTGTGAGTATTGGAACTTCACTATGATGCAATTTGCTCCATGAAGTCAGAGTACAGTCTTCCTGAATCCTTTGCCTTTGAGGTCTTCTTCTACATGACGTGGGTCTGGAGCCGCCTACAACACAGTCCTTGTCTGAACCATGTCACACCGTACAAGCTATGCGTCCATGCTCAATTGCGATAATCGAGCGTCGAGGTAATGCCTTCGATGTAGCATGGACCACGTCCATGCTCCCAACTCAGCAGTTGCCACACGTGGAATCGCGTTTCCACGTGGAAAAAAACGCGACTGTATGTTTGGAGAATCAAACATACAAGCTCGCGCATCGATATTTGGCTCTCCAAACATCGTTGTGCGAACTTGCATGTTTGACTCCCCAAACATTGCCACACCAACTACCGAGCTCGGCCACGTCCATTTTCTTGTGTCGCAATTTTGTTGTTGAGTCTTACGATAGCTGAGCAGCAAAACCAAAAACCTAGGAACCCCGATCCCATGGATCTAAAAGCAATTATTGGTCCCATGAATTCGACAAAGGCCTTCTCAAATTAAATTAATGGTCTCTTAAATTCAAAGGGAAAGTCAAACTCGATGAATTCTGACTAGGCCAAAAATATTTAATATCCAAATCTCCGAGCAGCTGGGTAAGTCGGGTTTTGTAAGTGTTCACAAGTAAAAATAGGTTGTTTGTATTTGAGATAAAATAAAGAAGGAAGTTTTTTTTATAGATTGCATGGAATAAGGAAACAATGACCCCATAAGTACTGATGTTGACCTACAACAAGAACTTCGTTTTTGTTCTCTCTTTTGAAATATGAGACCATCATGTCAAATAGGTGCCCGAAATGGTGACAGTTAACCAATCTATCCTTTGGCCAATCACATGGCTCGTGTCTATTGCATCCGGAAAAGCTAAATATTCTTTAGGAAGGTGTGGAAAAGTGTTGCAAACCATTTTGACACATCCCAAAATGTTGGAAGAACTTCACAAAGGCTAAGGCATTTCATACAGAATGAAAAACATTCTGTAGCATATTCGAAATCATTGTGAGTTCTTGGCCAGGCTTCTTGATTTGAAAAACAAGTATAATGTGTCATACTCACCGTGTCCAATGAGTACCTAAGACCCTGAAATTGCTCATTGCCCTGTTTGAAGCATTCAACTGATGAAATTGTATAGAGAAGCTTCATTTTGTATAAGAAATTATTTATTTGACGAATAGTATTAAGCAAAATTTTACATTCAAACTAGTCATGTTTATCCAAACTTTGCATGGGTCGGTAAACCTTTGAAATCACGTCCTCATCCTACGACCTCCTCACAAAATATATATGCGGCGTTGGACACATGGTTTGCGCATCAATGGACCCTACCCACACATGGAACTCTATCCTCAAACACTTGCATGCAGCCATTATCATTGGGCTCCAATCTTGAATCCCTATACCGAAGAAAGTGGTTGTTATCAATGCCTACGTCAACCAAATATTCATTCCCTACTCGTATATCTGCACCCGCTTCCCCCTCCATATTTTGTTTACTGAACATACTACTACTAAACTTCCTCCTCTAATGTTGTACATGAAATCATCTTTATTTCCTTAAAACAATAGTCATGCCCGAACGGAGCGGAGGCCTTGAGGTTAGTTGGCCCTCCATCCTCGTTGCCAAACAAGTTGTCAAATGCTTTCCATGAAGGGGCTATGCTTTCCTTTCAGCAGGACAGCCACGGTGGAAACTAACAGCTCTCTTGACTCAATCTTTCCCCAGACTGGGTTACTTCTTTCTCCCACATCCTTTCATATCGCAGCTGAAGCTCCCCTCGATTCACCCTCCTTTGATGTTCATCCTCAAATAATTACTTGTCTCTAAAGAACTAGCCCAGGAACACATAGCCTATAACCAATTTCTCTGCAAAGCCGAATCTTCTCCCTTTGTTGTCCCTATATCTGAACGATGGCTTCTCCAGGCTGGAGACACAATCGGAGAGCTCTTTTTCACCCTATATCATCCTTCTTCCCAGATTTTCGGTGTACGATACACGTCATTCTAGACATGATGCTCACCTACTAGACTAGGATCTTCCAGAAGACACATAACCCACTGCATCCCTACGGTTCACACACTACTTCACGGCTCGAGGTATGACTGACCTAACTTGTTCTATGGTTTTCCATTTGGACCAAATAGCTCGGATACCCATAAAATGCAAAGTGTGACTCTAATCCGCCCAGGACCAGACAAAACGTAACATCAAAAGCCCAGCAAGAAATCTTGCTTGGGGACATTGCTCCCACGCCGGAATTGCAAGGGAGCGATGACCCTTTTGTTTTTTTTTTCAACATGCAAACCCCCCACTTCCATTTAGGGTTTTGTATGTTTGGCACGGGATCCATCCTAACGAAGGAGTTGGTGAACAGGTAGAAGTTGCGAGGCAGAACACAAATTATAATTTGGGATACTTGAGCAATTTTTCACTAGCAATAAGTGTTCTTCGATGACAAGTGTCGAAATGGTCCTACATATATACAAGTGTCGAGTTACGAATGAGGCATAGTCAGAGTCGTTGGGTCGATTGTCGAGCGACGCGTGTGGATTCTTATCGTGAGTCATCGGATTCAAGAAGGTCCATCGAGAAATCGGGGGTCTTTGATAATCGACGATAAATGTACAAGATGCATCTTTATAAATCCAGGTTTGCCTCGGTGCGTTGAGAAGTCGACGGAAAGGTTGTGAAACTTCTGTCATAGATTCGTGAGAGTGGTCTAAGTTGTCAGAAGGTTCGGGAAGATTCACTTGAGGCAGGGGCAGTTGGCCAGTTTGCCCTTGATCGTCCCCTTTTAGCTGCAATGTCCCGGCGCACGTACAGATGTGACCCGGTGACGGCGGTAATAACCGTCAATTAGGTGATCAACGTCTCGGAGGCTGTCGTAGGGTTCCCAGCTGTTGTGTGCGGCGTCATAGCCGTGCCACTTGACAAGATACTTTGTCATTTTGCCTCGTCGTTGATGGCCAAGGATGTCCTCGATGACGTACTGTGTGTCCTCGTCCACTTGAACAGGAGGCGGGGGCGGGGCATCCTTGCCGGGGAAGTTCTCTTCGGGGTCTCGGTAGTGCTAGAGTCTGCTGACACGTAGCACTGGATGAACTTGCATAGTGTCGGGAAATTTGAGTCGCGCAACCACAGGGGTTTGCGTGCGCTCGATCTCAAAAGGTCCCAACCATTGGGGTTTGAGCTTTGAACAGCCGGCTCCGCACAGTTTGACGTTCGTCGAGTTGAGAAGGACTTTGTCTCTAGTGACAAAAACATCGACACTGAGATGTCGGTCAGCTGCTCGTTTCATCATTGCTTGTGTCTTCACGAGTGTCTGCCGTGTTTCTTCCTAGGTGGTGGACAAGTCGTTGTGTTGAACGTCAACCGCGGGAATGTTGCTCAGGTTGTGTTGTCCGACTGGTGTGGCGGGAATTTTGCCATACACCACTTGGAACGGTGTTTTACCCGTTGCGGTGGAAACTGCCAAATTATATGCGATTTCTGTGGTCGAAAGTTTTTGTACCCAATTTGTCCCGCGAGGTTCGCATAGTATTCGGAGAAGTTTTTTCAAGCGTCTGGTTTGTCCGCTTGGTTTGAATGTTGGTTTGATGATGAAACACCATCGAAAGTTGAATTCTGCTGTCGTAGAGAGTCATCAATTCGCACCAAAATGGCTCATGAATCAACCTTCCCTGTCGCTTGTGATGGTTCCCAGCACGCCGTATAGCCGTACAATGTTGTTTAGAAACAACCGTACTGTTCCCTCGACGGTGACGGCGGTCGTTGCCGGGATGAAGTGGGATATTTTTTAAAACTTGTCGACGACAACAAGGATTGGGTCATCTCCCTTGGATGTGACCGATAATCTTGTGACAAAGTCCTTGGAGATGTTTGTCCACGGTTCCGCCGTAATAAGGCAGTTGCAGGAGTATGGGTGGTCCTGTACGAAGGAATTTTTGTCGTCGACATGTGTAGCAAGTTTTGCAGAAGTTGGCCACGTCAGATTGCATCTTGTCCCACCAGTAATATTTTGCCACCTTCAGCGTTTTGTCCTCTCCGAAGTGTCCACCTGGTCTTGTGTCATTGCATTCTTCCAGCAGCATACGACAAAGCTCGTCGTTTGGGGGAACGACTACGTGGTGAATGAATTGCCGTCGCCAATAGGGTACGTCATACCAGAATTTTGCCTTGTCGTACTCGTCATGTTGGTCGTAGCCTCGTGCGAGCAGCCGCTCGAGTTATGGGTCTTGCAGTAGCTGTAGTGTTGCCACCTCAGCCATTAAATCTGGTCGGTGGCTGAGTGCATCTGCTGGGTTGATTTCAACTGGCCGATACTCAATATTGTAGTCAAACCTGGATTCAAGGAACTCCATCCAACGGGTTCGACGTCGACTGAGTCTCAGCTGCGTCTTCAAATATTTCAACGTGTGGTGGTCGGTGCGCACGATGCATCGGCGGGACTCCAGGTAACACCGCCATATCTTGAATGCATGTACGACCGCCAGCATTTATTTCTCCTATACAGCGCAGTTGAGTTCCTGTCCTCGCAGTTTTTTAGGCATGGTCTTGTAGGAGGACTGCACCAATGGCTCAGTTTGAAGCATGTGTAGCCATAACGTAGTCGACCATCGGATCGGCTAGTCATAGGACTGTTGCCGAGGTCAAAGCATTCCGCAAAGCGGTGAACGCTTTTTGTTCGCTATCTCCCCACTGCCACTCGTTTTCTTTTGGAGTGAGGTCAGGAAGAGGCACTGATACTCGGGCGTAATCCCATAAGAAGCGCCAATAGTAATTGTGGAAGCCGAGGAATACTTGAATTTCTTCAACGTTGGTCGGAATCGGCCAATCAGCAACTGCCGTAACCTTTTTTGGATCCGTGGTGATCCTTCCCCCATTAATGACGTGGCCCAAAAACTCGATCGCACGACGACCGAAGTCGCACCTTGAGAGTTTTCCAAAAAAATCTCTCTTTGTAAAAAATCGAGGACTTTTCAAAGATGTCCACCGTGTTCCTCCGCCATGCAGCTGTATACCAGAACTTCGTCGAGGTACACCAAAACAAAATCGTTGAGGTATGGATGTAAGATGTTGTTCATTGCCGCCATAAACGTTGCCAGGGTATTCGTTAGTCCGAATGGCATCACTGTGAACTCGAAATGCCCGTAGCGAGTTCAGAACGCCATCTTCTCCATGTCGGCGTCTGCTACGCATATCTATTGATATCCATTACACAAGTCAATTTTGTTGAAAATTCGAGCTCCTCGGAGTTGGTCAAATAGCTTGTCAGCTCGGGGAAGAGGGTAGCGGTTCTTCATGGTAGCGTCGTTCAACGCCCGATAATCCACGCACATCCGCATCTCACCAGATTTCATTTGTACAAACAGTAAAAGTGCGGCGTATTGTGACGTGCATGGGCGGATAGACCCCTGACCGTGTATCGCGTCGAGTTGCTTTTTCAGCTCAGTCAACTCGTGATTGCTCATTGGATAGGTCCCTCGAACAGTAGGTCTGTTGCCCGGCTTTAGTTTGATGTGATGGTCAATGTCTCATTGAGGGGGTAAGGATTTCAGGATTTCGTCAGGGAAGACGTTCGCAAACTCCTGGATGAGTAGTGTAAACTCGTTGGGTACCATCACGAGCTTTGTTGATGCCGATGAGGCCAATGAGGCCGATGAGGCCGATGATGAGTCAGGTGCTGCCACTTCCCCTTCTTCCATTGGCTCAAAAAATATGAGCCATGCACGAGCTCCTTGTCGTATACAGTTATTGGCCACGTTGAGCGGTATCTGCTGCACAGGTTGTCGCTTTTCGGCTACTACGGCTTCCTCTGTTGCTACCACCACTCCTCCTTCCGATGTCGGCTTCCGTCCCACGTACAAAAGCGGTCGTTTGGCATCACCGATCTCCACATAGATGTCGTCGCTATTCCAGTCGACATGCGGATTGTGTCCGTACAGGAAATTTCGTCTGAGGATGATTTTGTGATCGCTCATTGGACAAGACCTCCAGACCGTTACATCTCGTAGATCTCCCACTTGTAATGGTAGTGGATCTCAGAGTCTCCGTACTTGCAATCTCCCATCGACGGTTTTCCTTTCAAACACCCCTCATTCGATATGCAAATCCAACTTGCAAATCATGCCGTTGCTCACGAAGCTGTGTGTAGCTCCTCTATCCAATAGTGCTGGTACTATTCTGCGACTCTTGCATCCTCCAGGATGGACTCTTAGCAGTATCGCCAGTTGTTTGTCCTCATACCCCTCTTCAAACGTTGTGATCTCAAAAAGCCTCTACGGTGATGTAGCCAGTTCAAATGGGCGATCATTCTGGGCAGATCGCTCCTCACGGACAAGAGTTATGCCTTTTACTCCTGCCCTTTCATGTTTCCTGACTCATTTTTCTACGACTTCCTCTCCTTTTTGGCCTGCTGCTTGCTCCGACACTTGCCAGCAATGTGTCTGAATTTTTCACAGTTGTAGCAAGTTCACATTTCTCTCTTGTCGACGACGTCCATTTCCATCGGAGTCGAGGAGTCTGCCGACTGGTTTTTTCTGTTTGCTCAAGAGTTGGAAATTTCTCTCGACAATAACAACTTCATGTGGACTGGCGTTGCCAAGGGCCTCAATTGCGATGTTGAGCTATTGGAGCAGATGGCTGTTGATCCCCTCAAGCGCGGAGATCCGGTTTGCCCGTTCCTTGTTGATCCGCGCCTGTCGTTCCTGGTGTCATTGTCAAGGCTGTTGGTAGGGATGACTGATTTTCCGCCGTTGGGTCCGTGACCGGATTGGTCGTCAAAACCGTAGGAGTTGGTCCAGCTGTCATATAGCTTTCCATGCTAGCATTCGCTGTTGCTTCATGGTTTGCATGCATCAGCATGTTCCTGTCCTCCATTGTCGAAGACGTCACCGAATACCCAGTGCTGGTCGTCGGTTGCGCTCGCTCGCCTTACGTCGTAGTCGTGAAGTCTGCAAAGTCTTGATGTGCGAGGTGTGCTAACAGCTTGTGCAAGGTAGTCCTCCGGATGGGTAA
The DNA here is from genome assembly GCA_023375785.1 of Penium margaritaceum. Lineage (NCBI taxonomy): Eukaryota > Viridiplantae > Streptophyta > Zygnematophyceae > Desmidiales > Peniaceae > Penium > Penium margaritaceum. The sequence continues at coordinate 102,552 of SZWC01000761.1, read as the reverse complement.
AGTAGTCGGATGCCCCTCCAGCACCGTTGTGCTCTGATACCAAGTGTTATGCCATATGGAGCAAAGATGGTGAATAGGTAGAAGTTGCGAGGCAAAACACGATTTAGAATTTGAGACACTTGAGCAATTTATCATTAGCGGTAAGTGTTATTCGATGACAAGTGTTGAAATGGTCGAACATATATAAACAAGTGTCGAGTTACGAATGAGGCATAGTCGGGGTCGTTAGGTCGATTGACGATCCAGGCGTGTGGAGTTGCGTCATGAGTGGTTGGATTCAAGAAGGTCCACTAAAAAATCAGGGATCTTCGAGAAGAGACGGTGAAGATGCGAGATGTATCTATATAAATCCAGATTCGTCTCAGTGCGTCGAGAAGTCGACCGAAAGTTCATGATACTTCTGTCGTAGATTCGCAAGTGTGGTCAAAGTTGTCAAGAGGTTCGGGAAGATTCACTAGAGACGGGGGCAGTTGGCCGGTTTGTCCTTGACCGTCAGGGTGAATATCGTGGTATCACGACGCGATGGGCTGTTTGTGTAATAACAGAAACATCCACTCGGGAAGAATAGGAACTCGTGTACGTTTGGTACGTAACAAAATCGAACTGGGGGGTTTGTGTGTCAAAAAAGGAAAACAAACGATTAGGCGAACGAGCGAAGATGTCCTTCCTTCTTTTTTGTTATTTTTTTAACACGCAAACCCATTTGTTAAACATCAAAACCTCAATCGAATCCTACCCCGAGTTACATTCAGGGTTTTATTGTTTCATTCATGCGCGGGCCCCCTTTCAGTGCATGGGGAGTCTAAAATTGCCCTGAAACACTGGACAAACTGCCCCCTACTAGTACGACAAACCCTTTAACCTAGGGGTTTGTGATACTAACGAGGGGCGCCGCATGTCATGCGGCATCAACGCATGGCATGCTGCCTTGCCATTCCATTTCGCCTTCTTTCTTTATTACTGGCATGGCGGTAGTGGTAGTTGATGGATAACAAGGTAATTTTTCGCTCGACGACAGGCGAATGAGCTGTATAGTTCCAAAAATAGGGTAGATGTGACTTGCACTCTTTCCATTTCCCAAATGGAAATTACTGTGTGGATCGAGTTCTCCAAATTACGACCTCCCTCCACCGTCAACCTCATTCGTGGGGTTGCTAGAGCATGGCTCAACACAAAGCTTTGACTCCATTGTTTCTCATTGACAAACAACAATCATTTGGCAAGACTGCCCGACCTCTGGTCCAACATGTGCTCACCCCTCTTCTGAAACCATTTAGAAAGGAGAATACTGTTGGTTTTTTTTTTCCGCATCTCTCATTGTGCTCGGTTGTGTCCTCCCGGCTTGTGTACATCGGCGTGCAGATGACTGACGGCCAGACTCGACGGTGCTGGAGTGTCGTCCGGTGGAGCCGACGCACGATGAGGCCTACACGCAGTTTGCTGGAGCCTCCTCCCTGCGGCAACGTGCTCAGCTCCATCGGCATGCCTCCTCGATGGTCAGGCCGCCGGCGGTCACTGCCACCGCAGATGCTGTCCGCATGCGTCCAGCGCTGGATCTGACTATACTTTTGCGTCTGTAGCGTCATGCTCTGCTTAGGGTCCATGTCTCATGTTGCTTGGCATCATGGACTATTGTAGGCACTGCCTGGGTTCGGGCAGCCATAACTCTTCACTGCTACTTTTCTAGCTGTTTTTTACTGCATGACTGCTTTCGCAGCATTAGTATTATGGTATGGTCCAGTTTTCAGGCAAAACGGACGACGCCCAGGTTTTGGGATGTCGGCCATTTGGCAGGGCTCACCGAGAAAACCCTGCCTGCCAGAAAATAGGTCTACGTCTATTTTCTGATTGGCTGGTTAGCTGAGTAACAAGCTCTACAGATTTGGGGGGGAGCTAGAACTTGGAGGGGTCTCCCATTGTTGTTTATTCTTTATTCCTAATCAGTCACTTTCAGTTTTCAAGTGCTTTCTCGTGCTAACACTAGCACGCGCACTTCTGAGTAACAAACTCAGAGCACTCAGACCTAGACTCTACAGCGCAGACTGAGGGGGCAGCAGACTAAGCAACGAGCGTGGAAGCCCGCGCGCTGCATCAACAACGCCACTGGTCCAACCTGCGCTTTAGCAGTTTCGAGCTTGGTATCAGAGCCGGAGTGTAGCAACAGTAGCAAACAACTGGCATATAGGTGCCTGACTACGCCGGCGGACCCCCAAATGCGCCAGTGCAGGGGAAATGGTGCCGGATATTTTCCGGCAGCATTAACCAGCCTGGTGGCGGCGTCATATTTTTTCCCACGGCCACTGGGCCACGGGAAATGCTGCCGGATTTTTTCGGCAGCACTCACCCCCACGCGTGACGCGAGGAGATGAGCGGCAGGCCGCGTCAGACACCTGCTGGCAACGACATACGCGGCAATGTCACCCAGGTGAAGTGACTGGCAGTAGCAGCAAGCAGCAACAACAGCATGCAGCGGCAGCAGCAGTAGCATGCAGGGGTAGCAGTAGCAAGCATTGGCAGCAACAGCCAGTTGCAACTGCGTGCAGCAGTAACAGCTAGCAGCAACAGCTCGCAACAGCAGCAGCCCGCAGCAGCAAGCAGCAGTAGTAGCAAGCAGCAGCTCGCAGCCATAGCAGCAGCGGCAGTGAGCGGCAGTAGCAACAGCGAGCAACAACAACCGTAGGCTATAGCAGCAGCAATAACAAGCAGCAGTAGCAGCCGGATGCTGCAGCAGTAGTAGCAAGCAGCAGCCGGCATCAGCCACCAGCCAGTAGCAGCCTCTACAACAACAACCAACAGCAGTAGTAGCTGCAGCTGCTTGCAGCCCGCTACTCGCCACAAGCAGAGAGCTACAAGTAGCAAGCTCACTGCTCGTAGCGAGCTGCAAACTGCAAGCAGCGAGCAGCGAGCTCGCTGCTCGTAACTCGCTGCTCACAGCGAGTAGCGAGCTCGCTGTGACCGAAAAAAAGAAAGAAAAAGAAAACAAGAAAAAAAATCCCCCACCCCAGCAGCGGCCTTGTAGCGACTGCAGCCACTACCATAGCCGCTGCAGCAGCCATAGTAGCCGCAGCAGCATGTAGTAGCTTAGCAGTAGCAACACTAGCAGCAGCAGTAGCAATAGCAGCTGCTTTTGCAAAAGCAGCCGCAGCAACAACCGTAGTAGCAGCAACTATAATAGTAGCAGCAGTCGTTGCTACACCAACAGCCGCAGCAGCAGCAGCCACAGTAGCTGCTTCAACAGCAGACCAGTGGCAACAGTAGCAGCAGTAGTAGCAGCAACAGCTATAGTAGTAGCAGCAGCTGCCATGTAGCTGACACAACATCGGCCCCAGCACCAGCCGCTACTGATGGCAGCAGTCGTCAGCTGACGTCACTACTGACATCACTGGTAATGTCATCAACAAATAAATAAGGAAAAACAGAGGCCGACACTCTATAGCAACAACCCTACAGAAAACGCAGCAGAAACTGTTGACGTCAACCATCCTAGGCTGACATCACTACTGACATCAGCAGCACAAAAAAACTAAGGGGGCAACCAAATCCACCATGGCTAATAGCCCAAGTGGGGAGGGATCCTCCTCTGTTGGGGGGATCCCCAACCCCCCTTTCTTGCAGTAGCTACAGTAGTTGCAATAGCAACAACAGCAGTAGCATTAACAGTAGCAACAACAGGAACAGCAGTAGCAACAGCAACAGCACCAGTACCAGCAGCAACAACAGTCTACAGGCTTCGATGCCGGGGCCTCTAACCCCCTGGTCGTCATTCAGCAATAGCTTGCCGCAATGATGCAACAACTTGCAGCACAGCAATCATTGGCATCACAGACTCATACTAGTGCTCTTCCGCCTCTCCATTCTCATGGACACGCCAGTCCCACTGTGTTGGCTGCCACGCATCAATTAGCACAGCCGTAGACTCAGCGCCAGCGGCAGACAGTGACCTCAGTCCTTGGCCCCACTCTGGGTGCCAGCTGCAGGCCAAAGGACTTTGAGACCCCGCCGCTTCAGGCCGGCGAGCAGTTCCGGAGTTAGGAACTCAGTTTCCACATCTAGGCACAAGGTGAGGGCTTGTGGGCGTACTACACCCTTCCGTTCGACTCCACCCAGGCCGACCAGTTGTATGACGCTGGTCGCGTCTTCAGCGCCCTCATCCCTGTCGCTCCTTCGGCTTCATACCTAGCCCTAGAGCCTTCCTCGGTGACTTCACCGCCGGCGGGTCCCCAGACCCTACGGCCGCATGGCATGTTCTTACCCATCCCCATTGTCTATCCAGCGAGGCTAAGACCAGCCTTCTGTTGCGGGAGTTCAACTCCCTGCACATGGGGGAGACCGAGACGGTCACCTCTTACTGGCAGCGGTCTGAGGATATCCTCTGTTGCCTCTGTACCCCCGCTCCACCCCCTCTGGCCGCGCATCCCACCATCAAGCACGGGGCCACCGATGCATACGCCGATGTCTTCGTCCACTACTCCCATGATGTCCTTTCCACTATGGCGGCCCAGGGCACCCTCATACCCTGGACATACGAGCTCTTCCTCAAGATTTAGGAATTTTGTTTGGAGTCCCGCATCCAGCGTACAGAGGCCCTCACCTCCCCTATAGTCGCCTCCGTGGCCATCGCTTCCCCTGCAGCAGCTGCATCTACTAGCTCCTCATCGTCGACGAAGAAGAAACGCAAGGGCAAAAAGGACAAGGGCCCTCAGCAGCAGCAACAACCGACTGGGTCTAGTGGTGGTGGCTTAGTCTGCCACAACTGTGGCCAGCAAGGACACGGGTGGTACACTTGCCTGTTACCAACAGACGAGGCACGCGTCATCACCACCATGCATCGCCAGCATGAGTATCGTCTCGCCTTTGCCGCCGTCGCTATTGCCGGCCCTGAGGCCTCCATCCCGTCCACCAGCACCACTCCTCTGACAGCCTCGCGGGTCCCGCCGTCGCCACCTCCACTACATCCTCCGTAGCCGTCGACACCTCCGTTTTCATCTCCGGCACAGTCCTCCTTCTATCCGGGCACTGGCGCTGTCAATCCGCACTCCGTCTACACACTCGGACCGTCCACCCATGAACGTCAGTATGAGCAGTTCATCGCGCTCCAGCTCGGCCTGCCTCGCCCTCCCCCCAGGGAAGTGCGAGTTGCGTTACCTCTTGCCCGTTTGCCTCACCTTGCATGACTCAGACTGAGCTACGGTCATTTCCTACTTCCTCATCCGCCTCGTCGTCTCCCATGCCCTCTGCCCCTCTCTATGATGACGTCACGTGGTTTGATGATTGGCAGTCTTGGTTCGCGCCACTGTCCACCGCATCCGCGCTCCTTGCTTGCTGCCATGTGACTCTTGGTGATTTGGCGATTCCGGTCCAGGACCTTGCCGAGACCTGGATCATCGACTCCGGGGCCACGCATCACATGACTGCCGCTCACGAGGCCTCCAGTGTGCTTGGTCCTGTTGGCGATGTGTCAGGTGTCAGGATGGAATCTGGAAAGGTGTTACCTGTCCAAGGCGTTGGCATCATTTGTTTCCGTGGTCTTGCCGGTGATGTTTTCGTGACCAACGTCATCTTTGTCCAAGGTCTTCAGCTCAGCCTCTGTCCTTCACTGCCCTTAACCGCATGTGTATGGACGTTCTTCACTCGCGTGGCATTGGCACTGTGTCGTTACGTCCATCCGGTCTTGTCATTCTGCACGCCACCGCCCGTGGCAACCTGTGGCACGTACCACGTCTGTCCTCCCCTCCCACCATCCCCTCCCCATCCGCCCCAATAGGCCATGTCTTTGTCACCAGCACACTCTCACCATAGCACACACGTCTCTTGCATCGCCATCTTTGCCACGTCCACTCTGTTGCGATCGATAGCATGCTCCACACCCAGCCGGCCAAGGGTCTAGACTCGGACTCCTTCCCCTGGCCGTGCTCCACAGAGTGCATTGACTCTGCTCTGGGCAAGATGCACCGCTCCACCTGCCCCTGGTCATTCTCCTATCTGTCCGCCCCTCAGGATCTCGTCCATTCCAATATCGTGGGTCCTCTCCCTACCGATTCTCTTGGAGAGCATGGCCGCTATGTCCTCACCCTCACTGACGACTACTCTTGCTATCGCTGGAATCTTCTGCCTTCAGTAGAAGAGTGATGTTGCTTCGACCATTTAGGAGTGGCTTGTCCGTGCCGAGCGCGAGTGTGGTCGGGCTCTCTGCCGCTTTCGCTCCGATTGTGGTGGCGATTACATGGAAGAGACTACGACTATCTGCTGGTCCCTCCGGGTTGGCAGGCCAAGTCGCGTTTGCTGGTCCCTCCGGGCCGATAGCCCCTCTCTAGTCTGTTGGTCCCTCCACGTCAGCAGCCACGTCCGTGTCTGCTGGTCCTTCCGGGCCGGCAGACCCGTCCGCGCCCGCTGGTCCCTTCGTACCAACAGATCTTTCTGCCTCCGCCAGCACCTCGGACTTGGTGCCATCTACTGCCCCATCACGCTACACACGTGATCCAGGTGGCAGCCTCCGACCCAGGCCGTCCGTGAGCACGCAGACCACCACACCACGCACTGTGGACCCACGCATCGTCCCACGTGTCTCTTCCACTCCTACGATAGTGATTGGGGACTCTGGCACCAAGGCCCTCGGCCTAACCACTTCAGCCATAATTGTAGACCTCCAACCGGGCTCCGCACTAGGCTGCGCCATGCTCCATCAGCAGTATCGGCATGCCGTCACAGTTGCACTCACACGCGTCCCACCGGGAGCTCGAGATATACACGCCCTCGTAGTCCATTTTACAGAGCACCCAAAGGATCCAGACACCTTATGTAAGGCTCGAGCCTCCCCCGAGGTTGCACATTGGGATGCTGCCTGTGCCGATGAGCTCGCTGCTAATCAATAGTACAATGTGTTTGAACTCGTCGATCTCCCTCTAGGTCGGAAGGCCATCGGTGACAAAAGGGTCTTCTGGTGCAAGTGGAAGCCGGATGGGTCTTTAGACAAGTACAAGGCCCGCCTCATACCCAAGGGGTTCGCTCAGGTCCCTGGGGTTGATTACGACCAGATCTTTTCCCCGGTTGGCCGATTCTCCACTAGTCGGGTACTCTTCAGCCTGGTTGCCCAGCACGGGTGGGAGCTGCATCAGATGGACGTGAGCAACGCTTTCCTCCATGGCTCGTTGGAGGGTGAGGAGCTCAAAATGGTATAGCCTCTAGGCTTCGACGATGGCACTAGGAAGGTCTGGCGGCTGCGAAAGGTCCACTACGACCTGAAGCAGTCGCCTCAGTGCTGGAACCAGGAGGTTAGCCGTAGGCTCCTCCGCGGCAACCTCCTGTGCAGTACTGCTGAATCCGCATCGTTCATCACCCCGCGAGGCTAGACCTTTGCCATTTTCCTGGTGTACGTCGAAAATCTCCTCATTGCGTCGCCAGACGTGGCTACCATCCAGCGCATCAACGACCTACTGTACACTACCTACCAGATGAAGGATCTCGGGTCTGTCCGAGTCTTCGTGGGCATGGAGCTCAAGCATGATTTCTCCCAAGGCATCCTACACGTCCATAAGGCCGTCTATGTACAGACTCTGTCCACTCGCTTCACCGAGGACCTGCCCCTCCTACCGAGCGCATCCTCACCCATGTCACCCGATGGCCAGGCAAAGCTGAAGAGCTCTCACCCATCCATTGTGGGGGAGCCAGTTGACGTGACCTCGTATCTTGAGTCATCGGGTCACTGATGTTCCTGGCGACGACGGCGCACACAGACATCGCGTTCGCCGTCAACCTCTGGGCTCAGTTCTCTCAGGAGGCGCGTCACCTCCACTTTGAGGTCGTGATCCGAGTACTACGCTATGTCGTCTCGACTCCACGGCGAGGTCTCATGTTCCGCCAACAGCTGTCTGTTGTCGCGGTGGGCTACACCGACAGTGACTGGGCCGGAAATCCGGACGGTAAGAGCCGCACAAGCTGGATCTTTCTAGTTGGCGGCACGCCTGTGTCCTGGCTTAGTGGCAAGGAAGGGTGCATTGCATGCAGCACTGCTGAGGCTGAGTTCATAGCCCTTGGTTCAAGCGCATGTGAGAGCATGTGCCTGTGTCGCCTATTGTTCGATTTACGTGAGTCCGTCGCATCCATCACGTTGCATTGTGACAATGAGAGTGCCATGGCCATCGCCAACAATGACAGCTTGCATCACACACGCACAAAGCACATCAATGTTGATCATCACTATGTGTGTTTGTTGTTGCATGACGGCAGCTTCAGCATTGTGTGGGTTGAGACAGCACAGCAGTTGGCTGACTTCTTGACTAAGGCATTGAAGCGCGCCTCGTTCAAGAAGGCTGTGAGTTTAGTTGGCGTGTGTCCGTGAGTTGCACTCTTTGTCCTGGCCTGCGTCTCTATGTGCCTTGGGGAAGTCTGTCTCTTGAATGTGTCGTTGTCCATCTATGTGCACTGCGCATGTGAGTCATGGGGCAGTATTGGTTATTTTTTGCATCTCTCATTGTGCTCTGTTGTGTCCTCCCAGCTTGTGTACATTGACGTGCAAATGACTGACGGTGAGACTCGATGCTGCTCGAGTGTCGTCCGGAGCCGATACACGCTGAGGCCTACACGCAATTCGCTGGAGCCTCCTCCTTACAGCAATGTGCTCAGCTCCATCGGCAGGCCTCCTCGGCGGTCAGGCCGCCAGCGGTCACTGCCACCGCAGATGCTGTCCGTATACGTCTAGCGCTGGATCTGACTGTACCTTTGCGTCTGCAGCGTTATGCTCTGCTTAGGGTCCCTGTCTCATGTTGCATGGCACTGTTTGGCATCATAGACTATCATAGGCAGTGCCTTGGTTCGGATAGACATAACTCTTCACTGCTATTTTTCTAGCTTTTTCTGACCACACGACTACGTTCGCAGCGTCGGTATTATGGTATGGTCCATTTCTCAGGCGAAACGGACGACGCCCGGGTTTTGGGATGTCGGCCATCTGGCAGGGCTCACCGAGAAAACCCTGCCTGCCAGAAAATACGTCTAGGTCTACTTTCTGATTGGCTGGTTAGCTGAGTAACAGGCTCTACAGAGTTGGAGGCGAGCTAGAACTTGAAGGAGACTCCCATTGTTGTTTATTCTTTATTCCTAATAAGTCACTTTCAGTTTTCAACTGCTTTCTAGCGCGAACACTGGCGCACGCACTTGTGAGTAACAAAATTAGAGCACTCAGACTTAGACTCTAGAGCGCAGACTGAGGGGGCAACACACTAAGCAATGAGCGTGGAAGCCCGCATGCTGCATCAACAACGCCACTTCCCCAACCTGCGCTTTAGCCGTTTCCAGCTTGGTATCAGAGCCAGAGCGTAGCAGCAGCAGCAGAAAACTGGCGTACAGGTGCCTGACTACGCTGGCAGACCCCCATATGCGCCAATGCAAGAGAAATGCTGCCGGATTTTATCCAGCAGCATTGTCCCTTCTGGTGGCGGCGTCACATTTTTTCCCACGACCACTGGGCCAGGGGAATCTGACAGCACTGACCCCCACGCGTGACGCGAGGAGGTGAGCGGCAGGTCGCGTCAGACACCTGCTAGCGACGACGCACGCGGCAACGTCACCCAGGTGCAATGACTGACAGTAGCAGCAAGCAGCACCAGTAACAAGCAGTTGCACCAGTAGCCAGCAGCCAGCAGGAGCTGCGTGTAGCAGCAGCAGCCGGCAGCAAGAGCAGCTCGTAGCAGCAACAGCCCGCAGCAGCAAGCAAAAGTTGTAGCTAGTAGTAGCATCTCGCAGCAATACCAGCAGCGGCAACGAGCGGCAGCAGCAGCAGCGAGCAGCAGCCGGCAACAGCCAGCAATAGCAGCAGCAGCCAGCAGCAGCAGCAGCAGCAGCAGCAGCCAGCAGCAACCGCTACAACAACAGCGAGCAGCAGCTGCAGCTGCTCGCAGCCTGCTGCTTGCCACGAGCAGCAAGCAACAAGCAACAAGCTCAATGCTCGCAGCGAGCAGTGTGTTGTGATTTGTGACGTTCTTGTACAGTCTACTGTGACCACTCGGCCGTGTCCATACTCGTGCAGATCCCTGAGGCGGGCCCTGGTGACGTCGGTGCGACGACGGGCGGCGGACTACCAGCTTGGAGCTGGCCGACTACCGTTCCAGAGCCCCGGACACTGCCGTGACTCCCTGCTGTTTTTCTGCAGCCTGTAGGAGTCTTTTCGGGGGACTGGCCATGAGCCCGATTTGCATGTT
>SZWC01000761.1:54054-69237 GCA_023375785.1 Penium margaritaceum | reverse complement strand
AGAGAGAGAGAGAGAGAGAGAGAGAGAGAGAGCGAGAGGGGGGGGGGAGAGAGGCAGGGGGGTGGGGGGGTTGGGAATGGGGGGGGAGAAAACGCCTGTTCGCATAAACATTCAAACTCCCGCAAAAAAAATTAAAAAACTTCTGAGCCGCTTGGTCAAGCGCTCTACCGATCTCAGGTCGAGTGGAATCAGGCAATGAAGAACCGGCTCGAGAGTTGAAGGAACAGGCTCGACGCAGCCTGCATTGCCTTCGCTGGACCAGACCCAACCTTGGAGGCCATCCCGCAAAATCTCCCGCTCACTACTCTTGCCGCATTGGCGCGGAGTCACGTGCCGAGGCAGCGTGGAGACACCTTCGTGGGGGCGATCAGTTCGGCAACAGAGCCGACCAGCGCGTGAGGGGGAGGAGGAGGAGGAGCGGCCTGCGGTGGCCAAGGCTGTAAGGGAAAAAGGGAGAGGAGGAGGGAAAAAAGGGAGAAGTAATTCGCAAAAATCTCTCCTCCATGTCTGATCCCTTGGCCGCACCGATCCCTCCGTGAACACTCTTACTGCGGGGGTTCAAGGGTGGCACGACGGCGTGGGGATCAGCAGCAATCCTCCTGCCGCAATTCCCCCGCAATCCTCCTCCTCATCCTGCGCAGGAGAGGGAGCGAGCAGGGGAGGGACGGCGAGACGACGCCGGTGGCGGGTGGAAGAATGTACGGATACGGGGAGGATGGAGGGATACCTTGTGCCAGGTCCAGCAGCTGATGGTGCCGCTCTTGCCGTCGGCTGCTATCGGCTGGGTGGCCGCGAGGTGGTCGGGCCCGGCGCAGCACAGCCCGTTCTTGGCGGCTGAGCGGGAGGCGAAGGAGTGTGTGAGCGCGCCTGTGGCGAGGTCCCACACGCACAGCGGCGAGTCGAGGAAGCTCGCGGCCAGCACCACCTCCTCGTCCTGGCACACGGCGGCGGCCATGGATGGTCCGTGGTGGGAGTCTTGGCACGGCTACTGCGAGGGGCGCCCATGCGGATCAGGACGGAAAACCTTTCGGATGTCGTTCGCAGAGGTTTAAGCGGGGCAGTGGTACCGACGGCGGGGAGAGCACGAGCAATCTGGCGCCACCCCTCGTTACCGTGCCGCTTGAGAGCCAAAATTCGATTCCCCCACAGTGTTCTGACGCAAGGGAGGGCGGTAGTAGAGGGCGTGGAGAAAGAATCACGGAGCCACAGGAAAACAGATAAACAGGTGAGACGGAGAGAGACAGCGGGAAGGGGAGAAAGAGAGCGAGAGAGAGACAATGAGCAAAACAGCGGGAGAAGACGAGAAAAAGACAAACATCAAAGAAGGGGTTTGAAGAAAACGTGAGGGATCGAGGCAGAGAGGAAAAGGAAATGCAGCAGCGTAGGGAAGGTAGACATCCACGACTGCGCAGCTTCCACAAAAGTGTTGGGAAGGGGAGAAATAAGGGATTGCTCGGGAGCGAGACACAAGGAGAGTCTGAAGTCTCAAAAGCAACGAATGCCTAGAAATGATATTTTACTCCAAATGTAACTCATGCTATACCCAGCGCTAGCTGGGAAGTAAACAAGATGAGAAAGTAAGCACCAAAAATTTGCTGCATATTTGCAAATTTAAAATACCTTTTCACTTAATAAATTTGCTTTCATTTTCCAATAATAAAAAAACAACTACAACCTCAAGTTCTAGCACTTCGCATGCCCACCTCACGGTGTAAGAAATGACACTACCTTCAGAATAAAAAATGCCTTGTTCAAAAGTTCCATCACCCAGATATTTGCAACATAAAATTGAAACGTTTTTATATTAAAGGTTTTGTATGAGAAAACATTCTTACAATAGAATGAACGCACATATTAAGAAAACAATCGTTGTGGTTTCCAGTCCAAAGATGCAATTTTCATATTAAGAATTCGCTTACAAACAAAAATTGGAGAACAATTCTGAAAATAAACAGTTTTGTAACAACATTAATATCGTGTTTAATCACTTGAACTAGATGGCGTGTGAAAGGGAATACTAAAGACTTCATGTTCATATGGACCTTTTTGTAATCTATCATACACTAAAAAAACCGTCATCTTAGGAGTGGGAAAGATGAATATTGTAAAACAATAGGGTATGATGCGTACACATGCATGTAATAAATATTTATTTCATAAAACACATATAGATCAAACAATAAGGTCCAGAATTCATTACCCCTATAGATGTAAGAATGCCACAAACTTGTGTGGATAAACACGAATCCATGTTATAGTCAATCAAAAATCATCATGACCCACCTATCTACGTGAAATTTTTACTATTAAGCTTTGAGTATTATGAAAGTATTTCAACCCATGAGACCTCCATTCCAAGAAGGAATCTTTCAATTACCATATTCATAAGTTCACCAGATTATTTTTATACATGATCATCCACCTCAACAAAGAAGGGAACTTAATTTTTAAACTTAAAGATCCAATGGATGCCAAAATGAACAAAATGCACCTTTAATTGGCACCATGATGGGATGAAAATAAAATTAAACCAAATGATGACTCTTTTTCCATAAATAACAATTCTGATGTATATAATGGTAATGCATACAATAAACATCTATCCCGACCAAGAATGTTATATTCACACAATATAGTCTTTAAACAACACATAAAAGTCATATTTGGATAAAAAAACTCAAATGTAATATTTTCAATTCCAAAAGTTCTTGATACTTGTGGAGATAGTGATGAGTCATGCCTAACCAATCATTCTCGTGAAGGAGAACTCACCTTTTCAATGGAATTTTTTTATTGTTCCATATACTAATAAAATAAAAATTTGATGGATATTGTTCTACATATTGTGAGACTAGCAATAAAACAAAGAACTTCTCATCCTTGCATAACACCTTCATAGAAGTAGAAAGCTATTGGTTCTTTATTCTGAAAATATTTTAAACTTATTTCTGAACTCCCATGTTTTACATCAATGATTGGGCCTATGAAAATTCTAAGAAAGAAAAACCATGACAAGATGATCCATCAAGCATTTGTAAGCCTCCATATCCATTAAAACATTCATTCATGCCTTCATAAACCAAATCCATATGCAATCCTATTTTTTAACACATACATCTAACATCATTATCATGGAAAAATGATGTCCACATTTTCACTCTTTACAAAAGTAGTTACATTTCATTAAAGAAACCACGCTTCCTTCATTTGCAAAGTGATGTCTTGCATTCACATATTCATTTCTATGTGCGCACCGCATCAGATTACGATGCGAGAACAACCCAAGTAACTCTACTTCTTGTCCATTATGAGGGGATGAATAACGATAAACTAAAAATGGAAATAAGGGTAAATATTTTTTAGAAGGAAATTTTTCATATGTGCCTGAAAAAGAGTGAAAACCTAAGTGCACACCAGGTTATTGTGCATGTTGTGATGCACACACCTCAAGTGCTTCATAAGGTACTTTCTTCTCAAGTGAAAGGTTAAGAATTTTATAGTGAAGAAATGATTAGAATGGATTTTTACTTTAGCTGATCATAGTCTTATATTGAATTAAAGGTTACCATAAGTTGTAGATATTTTAATGACTTATCAGGAAATTTCTAGTCGAGAATTTCCTAATGAAGAGGCCACCTCATAACTAGTTTCTAATTGTAGAGGTCATGTTGACAACATTGGAATCTACATACTTACGGTGGAGATTCCAAGGGAGGTGTGACTACCCCGGTTTTCACACGTAGGCTTCAAAACTCAACAACAAGGCAGATTGGAGGTATCAGTGCTAGTATTCGTGAAGAAGCAAGGTCTTCTACCTAGAAAATGACCTCTTCAAGGAATTACTTCATCATCAACATGTCTTTCAATGCTGAAAAACATTCTACTATATTAGAATATGGGACACAAGGTCCACTATGACCCTTTCAACCGCTGTCAAATAAAGTAGAAGTATAAATGGGAGCGGGTGGCCAGAACATCATTATCCCAGCATCCTTTAGCATCTCAATTTCAGCTACTACCACTACCTAAGCAAAGTCAACCTTTTGGCTTTACACCTCGTTCCAGATCCAACTTTATCTTTCCTCTTTCAAACCAGTTAGCCACAGAATACCACAAGCTTGGCTAGGAGGTGCATGGAGTTTCTCAGAGCTTGTCTACCTTTAAGGCACATCAAGAATCTAACAACAAGACTAAGGGCCTAGCAAGACATTGCGTTTTGCTAGGACCAATAACATATTCAGAATTTTTTGTTTTTCATATATAATTGTGAGACTCTCCCATGGTAGTTCTCTACGTGTTGTACTTTCATAATATAATCAAATCCCCACAAAAATCCAAGCTTCTCCAACTTTCTATCCATAGTATGTACATGCAAGCTAACAGCATCAAAGTCCTACTACGACAGCAAGGCATACTAGGTATTTGCCATAATCGTGCACAATTCTAACATGGTATGAGAGCCACGTTTTGCTTTCAGTTAGCACATTAGTACTAGCATAATAGCAATGGTAGTGGGTGGAGTTGCTATTTTTTAACTCTATGCACGTGATAGATAGTAGATTTGGTTGTTGCATTTACATTGTAGTTCAACTTACACTTTGAGAAACCATAGAACTTCCAAGTGGTATTAAATCTCAAAATAAATGTGTAGGTCCTCCTCCCCTTTAAGATCAATCACTCATACATGGTTTACACATTATTCAAGTGGAAGGATACCATGTATTACATCACGCACAACAATAAGCAAGAAACGTACAATGCTTGGCTGAGGAAGCACAACGGAGGATGTGCTAGAAGCATTAGCGCATCAAGTCATAGATTAGGAACAAGAGGCAATAATGTAGCAACACAAAGCCCAAGAGCACCATCGACAGCAAGAACAGCACACACATGTAACTCATGCATCACAAACACACAACAGTTGCATGACGCGTTAACAACACAAAATGAACACGTCAAAAGCAGTTGACTTTGTCTCAACAACCGAAGTAGCAGGCACATGAAAATATGGTGTATTAACAACAACAACAACTCTTACAACTATAATATCGAATTTAGTGGCAACAATCAACATTGGTATCATCTTTCAATCTTCTTCAAGAGATTCCTCCACCAATCTTACTATCAATAAACCCTCAAGATATGTAGCACGGAACACCTACATGTGGAGGATTGCTACAATATTTCATGGAATCATCTTAACACATGCCAAGAGTGCCACCTCTGACATCATACCAACGTAATCAATCGGGCACCTATGCCACAAGCGTACATTGCTAAACCTACGTTAGCTATAGTGATGCTTCATGTTAAACTATATTCTATAGTTATCATATAGAATTTCCCTATGCCTACTTAACAAATGGTAGGGTGGAGAACCTCTTTCCTCAACTAAAAATCATAATGCCTAAAATAGTTGTATAAGATCAAATTCAACGTGTTTAATAGAAACAATTTCTTAAACATGGCACAGAAGTTAAAGAACTTGGCTCAGATTCATTTCCTATAGCAGCTCTATTAGAGTCACTATTCACCGCAACTATTCATATCATGACCAATCACTGGTTGAATTCAACTAGTTCACCAACTCTGTGTACATGTTGCTAGATAGTCATCTCACACCTCACATCCAAGAAGTAATTAAGAAATTTGAGGTGCCGACTACGACAACCTGATAAGATTGCTCTTATGTATTTTCGACCTAAAGTTTTGCAAACTACACCTTCAAGTCTTACCTCTTGACCAAAGAATTGCACATCCTTCTAAAATTGTATAGAACATTAAAGATAACATCAATTAAACGAAGTCTTCACGTGATGATAGGACTTTAACTCATAGTACAAGATGCTCTCATCTCTCCATCCATGTTCTTTTTGTTAGTTTTAAGTGGCATGATTGGTGATAGGAATAATGTAAAGCACGTACTCAAGATCAAAAAACGATTGGATTTGATAGTGGAGTATGTATGTAAGACATTTCTTACAAAGCATTGCAACTGGAAGCTTGGTCAGGGGAGGATAATGCTTCAACCATCGTGGAAGAGCTAAGAAGAGCCAACACACATTTCTCATACACCTTTCTCATTACGAGGTGCAGCCCACGTACATGTAAATCAACCATCCTCGACCATGATGACTTCACCATCTTGCCATATTACCACCTGCCCGAGCTTAATGCCATTGACTGGAACACGAGTGAGCATCATAAGGATTCATGATGTGCACTAGAATGTCACTATTACCATAAGATTGGCCACGATGAAGATATTTTTAGAAAGTAGATTACAAAAGAGGCTTAGGTAAAGCAACAATAGAATTACAAAGGCAAAATTCTAGGGCACAAAGAGAAGGAGAAGAAGGGTAAAGACAAGAAGAAGGGGTCTTAAGCAGTAGTGAATAAATGTAACAACGAAGGCAAACAAGACTTTGAATACTCAGCATCTCTGTTGAAGCTCTCAAATGCACACAACAATGGCAACATTTGTTCGTCATGTGTGTGGTACCTTGAAAATGGGTGCACAGCACATATCACATTTGACATTTTATGTCGCAAAGACCTCCAGCTCAACACAAAGCATTTTATGATGGTTTATACGACCAAAAATGTACTAGTGTTGAAAGGAAAGAATGCTAGCTACACGCTATGGTGCGGGTGAGGTGAAATTCGGAGATGATCTTTTCTTCTCTTGGAATGACAATAACCTTTTTTCACACTCACCTGATGTACAGGGTTGCTCATGTTGTGAGCTCAGACGACAACATCACCATACAAATTTGCAAAAGAGAAGTGGTTTTCATCTCCTTTCGTGCAAGATGATTAGGCTCAAACGAATCCCTACTACATGGAAGCTCTCTCGGATGTCCCAAGTCTACACCAATCACCTCATATAGACATCATCCTGTGGTAGAGGAGACTAGACCACATCAAAAACTTGCAAATCAAGACAATGAAGAAGGAACATTTTATTCATGGACTTAACATCAAGGGATGAAAGAAAAAGAACTTGTAACCCATAAAAATGCTACATGAGCGAAAAAAACCATAGCAAGTATTTTCTCTCATGAGGAAGCTCAACGTCGTCTACACCACCATTTGTGGACCACTTTCAGTAGCCACAATAAATTTGGGTCTTAAATACTTTCTTACCTAGATCAAGGATAAAACAAGATTTACCCAGTGCAACAATCTAAAGACAAGAGACAAAGTGTGGACGTACGTTTCTATATGGGTAGTGCAAGAATAGAGTAATGGGAATTTGCAAGACATGCACTTTGACTTTGTTTGGGAGTTCACCATTACGAAAATCATGTCTCGCCTAGAAAACATGGGTATGGTATAATAGTTTTTGTACCCTACACACCATAGTAGAACAAAGCCACACAACAAATCACATGAAGTAAGAGACACTAAAGTGAAGGCTACTTAGCGCATAGCATGAAAACAATTGCTGGCTATCCACGCTGAAGAAAGCTTTTTAGGTGTGCAATTGTGTACCCTACATAGCGATACTCGAAATTCTGTCGTTTCAAGTATGTTATAAAAATATGCTACACATAAAATCACTACAAAATTTAACTTACATCGCATTGGTACATGTGCTCCTAACTAACAACCCGCCCTTTGAGGAGCAAAAAACAACAAACTTTTGTCACCAAGCAACTAAGGGAGAGGAACTCATGGCAAATTTGGCCTCAACACATCATGTTGTAGCAAAAAAGACAATATGAGTAGCTCGAGTTTGGACTAACATTTTCTTCTCAACCTCCATGTTAAGAAATGCTATGAAAATAAGTTTTGGCAAGCTCGATTGCAACCTTTCAAAGACAGGAAACCTCACTTTCAAAAACCCTTACACAAGACAAAAACAAGTTTTCTTATTCCAACACAAGTGGGACTTTCAACAATGGATGTTCTAAACCCCAAGTTGTCAAGAGTCGACACGACGCATGGAAGAAATGTGAAAAAGGTTCTAAAAGCCATTCTACGCACTCTAGGAATTTTTTGGAGCATGACAAGACTCATAAGTGGTTAAGGAGGACCAGAAAACTCATTCCAAGCAGAAGGGAGCTCAAAAAAAGTTTAAAAGACTTTCATTTGGGAAGAATTCGTATCCTTATTTCATTTTCAAGATTCTTCATACAAACAGAGTAGTAAAAATTCCTTCTTATAAACGCGAGGCCCATGGAAACTAAAGAAATCATGAAAACTTTAGATTCTAATTGAGCTCAAGCAAGATAACGTGCACATCATATAATAAGAATGTTTATCGAGGGGGATTGATACAACAATGGCATTCAATTTTTGCTTTAATGGACCATAGTAAATTCCTGATTCAAAGGTTACACAAAGCAGACATACATGTTTCTCACTTATTCGAACCATTCTTATGAAAACACTTGCATTGCACTTGCATTGTAGAGGCCCCTTCATTACTTGGTTTCATTTCCAACGGTCGTGTTCAGTACGTTTGGCTCTACATAACTACAATGGTTATTCAAAAGAAGGTTTGATTCCCTGTGATATCTCAAATAGGATTGAAAACTCAACAACAAGGTAGGTTGAATGTTGGAAAGCTATTATGTAAGGGCAAGAAAGGTTTTCTAACCTGTATAAGATCTTGTCAGGGAATGACTACATCATTATCACAAATTCCAATGCTTGGGAAACTTTACTAAATAACCATATGGGACCACCAGTTATTGGAATCAACAAGAGAAATAATATACAGAAGAGCTCATATTATCCAATTCATTATATCAACATCCTAGAGCATCTCAGTTTCAACTATTGCCACCACCTACGGACCGTATACCTTTGAACTTTACACATTATTTCAAATCCTACTAGGGCTTTATTATGTTTACCTAATGAGCCATGCAACGTTGTCGACTTAGGTAGGATGCACCCTCACTTCCTAAAGCCTTATCTACCTACAAGACATGCTAAGACTCTTGCAACAATGCTTAGAGTTTTATTAGACATAACACCAAACTCTGGTGAGGGACAAATTTGGAACTTTGTGCTATACATATGTTCTAGTGAGACTAGTCCATGTCTTCTCAACATGTACTTTTATCTTTTATGGAAAAGCCAATCTTCCATGCCTAGCTAAGTACTCTCAGGTTTTTGGGAGCCTATAGTGATGAAGTTACTTTGTGCTTTCATGTAGCAAGGGGGTCTATCTGTCATCCGAATACTTTGTGCCCAGCAAGAAACCCCTACACTTTAATGTGCAAAAGTGGAAGAATTGGATTGAAGCTTATAATTAAAAAAGAATATCAAGTAGAATTATGCTTCACGGAAAATAGCGGTGAAATGCACTCAGCCTAATGCTTTGACACAACATGCCTTATCCAAGGGTGAAATATCGTGCTAGGTCGTCAAGGCAATTGTTGCAAGGGTCTAAGTATGGTCATCATACTTTCAGAAGAAATGGCCTTCAAGTTGTCATGGCAGCCTCTTCTCCACGCTGGCAGCCACTGCCAGACTGATTAGGTTGTCAGAGGACTTTGGACCCTCTTATTCAAGCTAACACAATATTGCCAAGCTCATTGAATTGACAGAGCGGAACTCTGGCAAGACATATAACTTCTATAACATCTTAACCAGGCTAACATAACACTCTCAAACACATCTAGTCGACAGAGGGAGAAGCCAACATTGTCCGACTGTCCGGACAAAATTAGCTGTGTAAGGCAGAGCTCAGGTTAGACACTAAATCTAGGCTCTCACACCTAGAAACAACTCCTCGCCCACAGATGGGCAACTTGTAGCAAGACAACTCAAGTTAGGCAGCTTGGGTCTTCCAAGAAGATTGGCCACCATTACGAGGTTATCCAGCCTTCAAGTAGTTAGCGGCGTCCTCCTACCCAGGCTGGTAATCCACTCCCAAGCTTACTTGGATCTTCAAATGAGAGCAACTACATAGTCTTGGTTTGAGGCGTTCTCTGGTAGAGATGAACCATTGGTCTTGGATCCTCGAGTAACTACTGGATTTTCCTACTGAGTTGTTGGATGTTTTGGAGTTGTTGGAGTTCATGTGCAGACTTAGTCCAGTCTACATTTATTCTACAATCTTGACGATTTCACCAACTGCTTTCTTCCCAAAGCACAATTCTTGCTACAAGGTGGTAGCTTCCTCAAGGAATCTTCTAGATCTAAGGCACGCAGCTTCGTCCTCAATTAGGCTTCGTGAAGGATGGCAACTCACCTGTGGTCCCAGGAGCTAATACGCGCATGTTGCCTATAACGTAGGGCGGTCCCAACTCTTTGATGCGCATGCAGCTACTGAGTTGTGCATGTAAAATCTCATGTAGCTGCTAAGGCGTGCATGTGGTAGTTGATGGAATGCTGAGGCGTGCATGCATAGCCTGATGCATAATGGTCCTTGCTATAGAGATAAAGTTGCATGTGTTGATGTCAGCAATCTCAATAGTCTGGTCAGGTGTAGCCCCACCCTGAGATATTACAATGCTTGCTTGCATTACGCAGCGGCTGACCAAGCTGGGCCTGTAGGCATGGACAACCTTGCTTTGCATGCAGCACCCAAATATCCATGCTCCTTTCTACCCTTCGACCTGGATGCCTGAATTTAGTCTAGCCTATACATCAATAATTCATGAGCAAGTTGCATCTGAGTATTTACAGATACAAATACATAACTTAATGCACAGACCTCCGATTGTTGATCTCAGTACGCCATGTCAATGGTGTCGCTAATCGCAATTATCGCTCACTCTAACAAGTACGTCAAGGTCCTTGCACGACAACAAGTCCTACTCTATTTTTTGTGATTGTGTAGAAATGAAATAAATTCTTCTATGAAAGATAGTGGGATTACCATATACCTTTTACCAAATCATAAAAAAGCACAAGTGACCTAAAGACATGGTGTCAGTTCTACAATAAGCCTCAGAAGTTGTAATGAGGAAATCCATCTCTGTAGACATTAGTAGCCCATCACTAAAGTTGATTCAATGATGGACCAATAAAGTAGATCATGAGGAAGTTTCATGTTTTTTAGCACATTAGAAAAACCTTAAGTTTGAGAGGGATCCTAAAGGTAAAGTGTCTTTAAAAGAAGTCTGCAAATAAGTTAAGAAACCACCCTTAAGACTAGGAGGTGAAGGTTGAAAACCTTCTTCATGATTATTACATGGTTACCTAGAATAAGAAGGCAATGACATGAATGTCTCCCCTCACACTTCTTCCATGGATTTTTCCGAGACATTTATGAGCAAACATTGTGCACAAAAAGAAGAATATAACTAAAATCTTCTCATCTTAATGGGTAGTTTCTCACAACCACCTTTCCCTCGTGGATTTTCATGGTTGAACATTTCTCAAAAGATGAAACAATTCAAGGTGATGTATTCTCGACTATTCATGTTTTGTTTACTAATCAAACACGGAAATGTAAGGGGAGAACGGTTTACACCAACGTGAATAAAGGCATCTTAATACCATTTCTTTTTTATATTTGTTAAGAACTATTTAGTGATAGATGTAGATGATTTCATGAATAACCAAAAACCTTAAATAAAAAAAGTTTATGAATGATAGATAATTAATCTGTTAGATTGTTTTCAAATTGTAAAGGCCTCAAATCGTATAAATTTAAATCTTGATATGGATAGCTTATAAGTCTCATTCGTCAACAACTTTGTTAATGTTTAACCCAAATCATGTGCAGATTCCATCTTAGATCTCATTAAGTATGTTCCACTAATTTTACATTTTACTTTGTGTGTTTTATCCATTTCTCTCAAAAAGAACATGTGGTACTCTTCTCTTAAATGTTGTGTGTATATTCTTCCCATACATTTTTTAGATGACTATTGAATTCTTATATTCATGGTTTTATTAGAAAATGTGATTCAATGAATTAGTAAACGCATCCAATTAATTGTTCTTTTAGATAGTTTGAGTTTTTTATTAGAATTATCCATGGGAAATGTTCTTTGGAAAATTAATATTTGAAAAATCAATGTTTTTAAAAAAATTAATATTTTAAATGAAAACATATTTTAGCGAATTTGATTATTATTAACAACAAAGTATCTTGTTTATTATGTACCTTCATGACCATTCAATCATACACAAAAGGAAATTCATACTGAGGATATTATTGCTCTTTATATTTATAATATTCCACTATTGTTATGCATTTTTGGCATTGGTGTAGTTGTTTTTGTTTTGCTTAAGTAGCTTCGAAAATTTTATAAATAATTTTCTTGATATATACCACTATTTATATGTTTATATCATTTGTGTAGACCACATCGTGTTCTGATTAGTAAGATAATGTGTTGTTATCTATAAGATGCATGAAGTAGTTCTAATTCAAGTAAGTCTAAAAAATCCAAACGAAACCATTCCTTTTGAAATATCCGTATTTTTTTGTGAAAAAAAATTAAATTAAACAATGTAACTATTTTTAATCAATTGAAAATTCCTTTTGAAAGCGTTTTTTTGTAATGAACAACATTCTCATTAGGGGGAACTATGTTGAATGTGTATTACATTAGTAAAATTATGCAATGAAATATTTTTCACCATAAGACTTATTTTCTTATATGTTTTGGTAATTTAACTTCATACATTCTTATTTAAAAACTGTCTTGTTCAATATAACATAAATGTAGTTGGTATTTTACGTCTTTGGATATTTTAGATTCGAAATGTTCATAAAGGAAACTATACATTGTGATAACCAGGAAATAATGAAAATTTTAAAGTATTTTGGTCATGGAAATTGTTCATCATTGATGTCTAGTTGTTGTTTCTTTGATGGAATAATATGAATGAGTTGATTTATTAGTGTGTGTGTGTGTGTATGGGTTAATATGGACCACTTATGAGGTCTATGGTTACTAATTTTACATTGAATAAATTATTGTTTTAATATATATTAGTGGATGGAATAGATTATGAAGTAATAATGAATGGATGAGAGAATTGTTTATCCCTCTTTGCTAAATAATGGGAAAGCTAACTGCATTTTCTTTAATGTACATAGTGAATNTTGATTTATTAGTGTGTGTGTGTGTGTATGGGTTAATATGGACCACTTATGAGGTCTATGGTTACTAATTTTACATTGAATAAATTATTGTTTTAATATATATTAGTGGATGGAATAGATTATGAAGTAATAATGAATGGATGAGAGAATTGTTTATCCCTCTTTGCTAAATAATGGGAAAGCTAACTGCATTTTCTTTAATGTACATAGTGAATATATGTCATGCATCATTATCGTTATCTTTTGTATTTTCTGAAACATTTTGGCCATCAATGAATTTTAATTTCAACTTAAGTAAAGGTTAAGTTTATTGTCTTCGATGAAACATGGGATCACCCCTTATTTGCTTGGAAGAAGGAATATTTTTTCACTCTCTTCCAAATTTGTGCATGATTTAGTCAGTACATTTTTCATCTAAGATGTGCTTTCCGCGCGTATTTTTATCTTAATTCTTATTTGCTTTTTTTTAATGTTTGTTTTGTAAATTTTGTTGATAATTTGATTTAGAAACCTCGCCTGTCCATTTTTGTTCGGGTGTATGTGAAGGGCTAGAGTTCTGTATGTTTCTTCATGTAGTTTCAGTCGACATCGCTTTGTTTATACATTTTTCGTTAAAGGAATGCTTTAAAAAGAAACAGAAATCTCTAAACTCTCTTTTGTTTAAAGAGATGCCTGATGCTGCTAAAAGTCATTTTCTTGTTTGTGCGGTTAGATGAATTCAACTCTACACCCCGGAAAGTGGAGTTTCCTGCAGTGGTTTTTTAGCTTTTTGGGGTTGTTATGTCATGTGTCCGTTAGATCTGAATAGACTGTTTACGCTGTCCAGGGTTACGCAGACTTTGTTTTCCGATTCGGTCAAATGGGGAGTTCTTTCTGAACCGATGAGGAATTCTAATCTCCTGCATCATTCTGGCACTCGAATCGAGCATACCAAAAGGGACCCTTTTCATCAGTCTCCGTAGTCCCTCCCCCTTTCGACCACTCCCTTCAGGCTGCTTGGCGGGCGAGCGTAGCTCCCACTGTCAATGCCCCCGTCGCTGGTCGGAAGGGGTGAACCAGCCCCTGATTTCGCTACCGTCGGTATGGGTCGCGGGAGGCGGCTAAGCGAAAAGATATGCGAGAATGCGATGACGCCTACAAGCTTGTGTATAGTCATTGGAGAAATCAAAGTTCTCCCGCCAATTGCACATAATTATATCCTCCTGTTTGTTTAATTGGCGGGGCTCACAGCGTGTGGAAACGTTCAAAATGCGGCGAAACGAAGAATCAAAGCAAATGCCCAATATGGGGACGATCCTTTCAAAACAATTGCGAAAAACGGATTCAGTAGATCTTCCTACCCATCCACGCTCTTGGAGGCATGTCGAATATGTTGGCAATTGCTTGGATTTGTTTTCGCCATTTCTTGCGTGAGACGCGCTGAAAGGGGTCGCCAGCCGGAGTTAGTTTTGCGTGCGGAAAATGACTACCAAGGACATGCCAGTCAAACTCCCGCTGATTCGAACCGGTTCCCTCCTGATCGAAGGAAAATAATCATAATTCACTCTCGAAATCAGTGCTACCATAGAATCAATAGCAAATCAGTGCTCCAGTTCACTCCCGAAGATTCCCCAGGGGGTCGTCTCCCCACGCGGCAAACAACGCATTGACAGGCTACATCAACTGCATCAAATAATCGATCTACTGCGGCTTCTTATGTAGCAGCACCAGTGCAGCTTCTGCTCTGCTGCGGCTTGCACGAAGATTGATCCCTTGTCATTTGCAGGGGTGGGGCAGCTGCTGTTGCGCGTGGACCACGCGCTGCAGCAGTTTCGCTCGGCTTTCCGTACGGCTGCTGAGCTCACGGAAACGACACTGCTGAAGCCAGCACCACGATGACCGCGAAAGGGGAATCCGGGAGACTCGCGCCGAAAATGGTCAAGTTCGATGGTTGATGGTTTCACGTTTCATTGTTTTCCTGTTCAACCTTTGCTAGATTGCTGAAAGGCTCAGGGGTGGTTTGGATGTCACCACATTACCCTCGCGATTCGGTTCTCATTCCCTCATAGGAAAAGTGGACCATGATATGCCGTGGGAGCGAAAGGGGGAAGAGCAGAGGGGGAGGAAGCGGGTGGGTGGGGGAGGAGGACGGGAATATGGGGGGGGGGGGGTTGGGGAGG
>SZWC01000761.1:35051-53866 GCA_023375785.1 Penium margaritaceum | reverse complement strand
GGGGGGGTGGAAGTGGGCATAGAGGCGAGTGTTCGATACAACCCCGCCTGCGTTCAAGTCAATTATTTTCAGATAAATGAGAAGGAAATAAATATGTACACTACATGCACATATTTGCCAAATATTACTGTCAAAACTGGCCGCTCAGACGAGTTTCATCAACCAAGTAGCCTCAACCACTGCTGCTGGATAACTTGAATCACATATGAATATGGAAAGCATAAAAATACAACTGAAATAATTCATAAAAGAAATTAGCCCAAGAGGCCCTTTGGGATATATTTTGAAACACTGGAAGCCATATTTCATTGCGAATGTAAAATAGATGCCAAGTAGCCTAGTTTTGCATACAATTTCAAACATTATCATTGTTGAGTGTAATATTTGCTTTCTAAAAAACGACCTAATCGAAATAGAAGTTCTCCAAAAAAACATAATCTATTAAACTTTTATTTTGATGCTAATTTTGTTCTTAGTAATCGATATTCGTCGAAAATCGACTTTCGTTGAATTCAAAAGTACCACCAAATTAATTTTGATATTTTTCTTCATTTAAATGTTCTACCCTCACATTTTCAAAGCACTAAAAACTGGCACTATACCTAGACTTCTTTTGATTCGTTCAAAATAATAAAACCTATTATTGTGCCCGAGGATTTCATGCACCTCGATGTGCATTTCGATGGGTTTTGAGGCCACCAACTACTCCTTGCCTCACGGCTGATGTTCTGTGAACGTCAAACGCGAGAGCATCGAGCACTCAACCGTTCAAAATATCGAACGGTTGAATGGTCGACGCTCTTAAACTTGAACTGGAAGGAAAAAACCCCAAGTATAAAGCACCCTCGTTGAAATAAAGAATTAAATGATCCCGATCATCAAATTCAATGATACACCCCCTCATTTTCATCGAATATAAAATTACCCCTTAACTAATTTCAAAGCACCACAAATGTCATCAAAATAATTATGTACCAACATAATCGTCAAATTCAGAGTTCACTGGGGTAATTTAAGAGAAAAATTTCCATAACATTTCAAAATAAAGAAATCAACATTCTTAATTTTTCTCAAAAGGACGTATAATTCATAATTATACCATTGAGTCGATAGAAAGAACAATAATGATGAGAAAACTATTTACCTTAATCTTCATTACCTATGTATCTTGCCCTCTTAAACATTTTTTTCTATCTTATTTGGAATCAACACATAAGCCTTATGGTTCTTAATTTTACCAAAAGTTTAAATTAGAATAATATCCACATTAAAAAAAGAAAAACAAACCACAAATCAAATGGGGTACGTGTAGTAAATGATAATATATGTTAAAAATTTATATTATGGAATGAGTTAAAATTAATATAATTACCATGATGAACTTTTTACCTATTTGTTATTTAATAAAATCTACAATGCATGTCCCATGTGATAGAATGTTAATTTAGAAAATGTTTACATGAAATTTTATTAAATAATAAGAAATTTTCATTCATAATAATTACAAATAAATTAGAATACTAATATTATCCTTAACAATTTTCTTAATTTCGTCACATGTGTTATATATAATTATTTCTATATTTGGTTCTTTACATGTTTCCAGAGTTCAAAAGAATTCCATTTAATTTTCTATAATTTACCCTTAAATTTAGAATGGATGTAGATCGGCATGATATGTTTTTATAGTTTTTTCTTTCTATTTTTCCCTCATTTCAACATTTCATGCCAATAATTTTCTTCCTGTCCGTGGATGTGAAGGTTATGAACTGAATAAGATCTTATTTTATAATTTACGGTCAACATGGAATCATTAAACAGATTTTGTATGTTATTATTTAGTTTTTTTATTATTTCTATTTGTTTTTAATATTCACATTCAAATTTCATGTGGATGTAGGAATTCTTAAAATGAGAGAAATCGTTGAACATGTGGTAAAAATTATAATATATAATTTTTTAATACTTTATGGCTCAATCTACGTGGTTGAAATTCTTGTTCTTAAAGAGGTTTTAATTATGTCATTTTTTTCTCATCTAAGAAACATTCTTTAACAATCTTGGCCAGACCACCTTTGGCTGTTTTGCATAGGGTAACCAACGATATGGAGAAATTAATGTTCCATACTCTTTAGAAACAATATTTTGATGGAAAATACTAAACTATGTTGAATTTCAGTAGTAACCATCATTTTGGGGTTATTTCATCTATCAATTTTGTAAGTCGTAGTTCTTCCATGTTTTCTATGGCATCTATCACAAAAAAGCAAGTTAAACTCCCCTGGCACATAAGGGTTGTTATCCTATTTGAACTCAACATGGAGTGCTTGAAAAACATCTATTTTTGGGCGAAGCAACTCGAAGTTGTTACGGTTTGCTACATCCTCAAAATTCTAGCACGATCAAGTAATTCTTGAGTCATCTTTGACCGTACTCGCATTGGTGTGGTGAACACATAACGAAAAGGGACTGTATTTTAAGGCAAATATGGAAAAAAATACAAGAAAGGTTCCTTAAATACCACCTTCGCAGTCTCTTGCTTGGAGCACTAGTTACACGTCCAATTGTGATGGCCCATTTGTAGCAACCCATTCAGTCTATGCCATCTAGATCTTTAACACATGCAAAGAAGTGGCAGAGTTTCTACGAGGCAGTGTGAAGGATGATTTGTTTAGACTTCATGGATGTGCTTGAACCGTTGTTGTGAAGAGGCCGTGGGCTGTTGCCTGTCATGATCATTGGGTGTATATTAGGACGCCGTCGTCAGCTACTGTGGATGATTTCTTTTATTTCTTTTCTCTAACCCGAAGAAGCGAGACTCTGCCCTGCAATATGTAGACTTTTGTGAGTTTTTCTTGACGTTTGCCATTATTCGTTGTAGCCGACAAATGCTGGAATGCGTTTTTGTGCCAGGAAAATACCTACATACCCCAGGTTTGGAGACCGGACTCGCGAGATACCCCGTCCCCCGATATTACAGCTCAGGTCGACCTGCATGTCGTTTTTCGGGCACCAGAAGCCCCGTGTGGACTTTTTTTATCACAGGATACACCGCCCTATCCTGCGGGGCACATGGTGCCGATACAATGTACCCCGCCATGAGGGGTATCCTACGGTGTTACAAAATACCCCGGGCCCGCAAGACATGCGTCTTAAAGTTGTTGCGTGTGGCCATGGTCCCGTATGTATCATCCTTATTGTCGGCACAGGTCCTCGGCAAATGAGCAATTCCCTTGGTGCCGTACCTCACTTCCTGCTTTGTCTGTTTGCGAAGACGTTCATCCCTCCACCAAAAATGAAAATCAATATCATCGTTTGTCCCTTTCACAAACGCCCGTACCTAACCGTGCGGACGGCGATGAATGGTGGCCACCCATGTTGCGGACGGTCGGCTAATCGTTTCGTGCAGCGCCCCCAAAATCCCTCCCTTTTTTTCCCGCGTCAACCCCCGGCCAAGGACTTGTGTTGAATTCAGGACGGCTTGTTTGAACTCGCAGCGTCCCCCCCCACCCCCCCCCCGCGTACTGTTTCGTCGGCCTGGTCGACGCCGAGTCCTCGTCGTCGGCAATTGCGAGGGGGGGGGAGACCAGCGATGAGCGCTGACATTGCGTTTTTCCAACGTTCTTACGCCAACGGCTCTCTTCCCCTCCCCCCCTGCCAACGCACAGGGCGTCAAGACTTAGCCAATGTAGCCGACGCCATGGCGCCCCCCCCGAAATGACGTCGTGGTTGTTGTCGCTGTGGCGCCCCCCCCCCTTCGCGCGACGTGCTGCAAGATGGTCTCTGCTTGGAGCAACGGTTCTGTACTTCTGGGAGCCATTTTTAGGGACGGAGCCCTGCAGTTTAGGGTTAGGCTTCTCATACCCAACCCTACGGCCCCGCGCTATCAACGATGGCTGCACAATTGCGCGCGCACGCCCAGGGCAATCAGCAACGGCGCACGACGGTTGGCTCCATCCTCTTGTTGAATGGGCAAGGTTTCCCCGCCAACCCGCCCCCTCACCAGGTCATTATCCTCTCCAGTGATGAGGAGCCTCCTCGGCCGCCACAATCTCCTGAACGCCAACATCCTCAGCGACTCAATCATCGGGAGCGTGTGCGGCCCCTTCGTGAAGTTGCTCCAAGTGTGAAATTGCACCCTCTGAATTTGTCCAGGGGGTCTTGAGTAAGCTTGGACAGTCAATGTCCTGCACGACAGTTGCAGTCCAACGTTAAAATGTGTGCATGCTAGGCCCTTCCACCCTTGGACAGCAAGGGCCTAGCATGACTTACGCTGTTGTGCATGTCTGTTTATGCATGGCAGCCTCTGGTATGCCTAGACAATCACTGTCATTATGCTTGTGCCTGTTTTCCCTAACTGTTTGTGCATGGCAGCCTCTGCTATGCTTACACAATCAGTGTCATGCATGCCTGTGCCTGTTTTCCATGTCTGTTTGTCCATGGTTGCCTCTGGTTTTCTTAGACAGTCACTGTCATGCATGCCTGTGCCTGTTTTCCATGTCTGTTTGTCCATGGCTGCCTCTGGTATGCTTAGACAGTCACTCTCATGCATGCCTGAGCCTGTTTTCCATGTCTCTTTCTGCATGACTGCCTCTGGTATGCTTAGACAGTTGCTGTCATGCATGCATGTGCCTGTTTTCCATGTCTGTTTATGCATGGCAGCCTCTGGTATGCTTAAACAGTCACTATATTGCATTCCTGAGCCTGTTTTCCATGTCTGTTTGTGCATGGCAGCCTCTGGTATGCTTAAACAGTCACTGCATTGCATGCCTAAGCCTGTTTTCCATGTCTGTTTCTGCATGGCAGCCTCTGGTATGCTTAAATAGTTACTATATTGCATGCCTGAGCCTGTTTTCCATGCCTGTTTGTGCCTGGCAGCCTCTGGCATGCCTAAACAGTCATTGTCATGCATGCCTGACCCTGTTTTTCATGTCTGTTTGTGCATGGCAGCCTCTGGTATGCTTAGACAGTCACTGTCATGCATACCTGTGCCTGTTTTCCATGTCTCTTTCTGCATGGCAGCCTGTGGTATGCTTAGACAGTCACTAACATGTATGCCTGTGCCTGTTTTCCATGTCTGTTTGTCCATGGCTGCCTTTGGTATGCTTAAACAGTCACTGTCATGCATGCGTGTGCCTGTTTTCCAAGTCTGTTTGTCCATGGCTGCCTCTGGTATGCATAGACAGTCACGGTCATGCATGCCTGAGCCTGTTTTCCATGTCTCTTTGTGCATGGCAGCCTCTGGTATGCCTAAACAGTCACTGTCATGCATGCCTGAGCCTGTTTTCCATGTCTCTTTGTGCATGGCAGCCTCTGGTATGCCTAGACAATCACTGTCATGCATGCCTGTGCCTATTTTCCTTGTCTGTTTGTGCATGGCAGCCTCTGGTATGCTTAGACAGTCACTTTTATGCATGCTTGTGCCTATTTCCCATGTCTGTTTGTCCATGGCTGCCTCTGGTATGCTTAGACAATCACTGTCATGCATGCCTGAGCCTGATTTCCATGTCTCTTTCTGCATGGCTGCCTCTAGTATGCATAGACAGTCACTATCATGCATGCCTGAGCCTGTTTTCCATGTATCTTTGTGCCTGGCAGCCTCTGGTATGCTTAGACAGTCACTGTCATGCATGCCTGAGCATGTTTTCCATGTCTGTTTGTGCATGGCAGCCTCTTTGATGCTTAAACAGTCACTATCATGCATGCCTATGGCTGTTATCCATGTCTGTTAGTGCATGGCGGCCTCTGGTATGCTTAGACAGTCACTATCATGCATGCTTGTGGTTGTTATCCATGTCTGTTAGTGCATGGCGGCCTCTGGTATGCTTAGACAGTCACTGTCATGCATGCCTGTGCCTGTTTTCCATGTCTGTTTGTCCATGGCAGCCTCTGGTATGCTTACATTGTCGATGTCATGCATGCCTATGCTTGTTTTCCATGCCTGCTTCCATTGTTCAGGTTCATCGGACGATGAGCCTCCGGCAGTTCCTGTTCTGCACGAAGAACAGCTGGAGGCAACAGAGCCTGACTCAGATGAGCCACACCGTTTTCCACCCGACATATATTACGCAACAATGCAACAGTGTCGCGCGACCATCGAGGATTATGCAATCCGGCAACGGTTTCCACTACGTTGGGAGAGGAGTGAGCCCGGGCGTATTGGCGTTCGCTGCGTCAATTACCAACAGGCAGAATGCCCATGGACGCTGCGCACATGCTGGCAACAACGCGAGGGCTACGTGAAGGTCACTTTGTACGTCGAGGGACACAACTGCCAACCATCCACGTCCCGTGGCAATCCGTCTCGCACTACAACATGGGTCGTACGTCACATTTGTGACGTGGTGGATGGCAACGTTACAGTGGATACGGGCACCTTGCGCCAAGTTGTGTGCGCACGTACTGGAGAACAACCCGCGTACCCAGTCATGAACGGTGCGAAGCGCCGCGCCATCAAAGAAAATATGTGCGATCTAGACATGTCCTGAGCATTATTCCCGGCGCTATGCATGGAGGTAAGGCTGCCATTTTAGTACGAATGAAGTGCATAAGTGGTGTATTGCATTACGGCATGGTTGTCATACTTTTGCTACGCGTTCTCTATGTGAAGGTTCCTTCAAACATCGAGGGACACAACTGCCAACCATCCACGTCCCGTGGCAATTCGTCTCGCATTGAAATTATGGGCGATCAAAAAAAGTCCTGCGGATTGTTCCCGGCACTATGCATGGAGGTGAGGCTGTCATTTAAGTACCAATAAAGTGGATACGTGGTGTATTGCATTACGGCATGGCTGTCATATAGTTGCTAAACGTTGTCTATGATAACATTCTATGTTTCATTTCTTAGTGTACATCCATTGACATCTGATTATCCAATTGTCCTTCGTCTTTCTTGTGCAGATCAAACGATTGGACCCACTCTCTTTTGTCGTAGTTGAGGAGGATCGTAACAATCGTTTCCGTCGTGCATTTTGTGCTCCGAGTGCATCACGTTTTGCGTTTGAACACTGTCGTCGTATCGTTACCATGGATGGCACGTTTTTGCGCAACGGCTTCAGTCAGGTGTTGCTCATTGCACAGTTCTTCGATGCGAATAACCATGCAGTACCCATGTGCTAGGCATTGGTTCCTGGGGAAAACGGGGAAGAGTGTGATTGGTTCAGTCAACTGCTTGTTGCTGCATTTCCGGCAGTAGCCGAAGGTGGTTCTCTGGTCATCACCGATCGTGAACGTGGCTTGGCTAATGCAATCGATGAGTGCATGCCAGCTGCCGCGCATGCATTCTGTTGCTACCATATTCGCGAAAATGTGAAGAAGCGTTTCAGGGCGGGGGCAGCGGAGAATTTTTGGGCATTGGCACATGCACGGACAGATGCGGACTGGGAGAGATAGAGGGCGAGGTTAGCACAATGCAACATTGACGCCCTTGAGTATGTAGTCGGCATTGGTGGGGAGGGAGGGATTCCATTGGAGAACTGGAGCGCATTGCTCTTTCCGCACCCACGGGGGGGGCATACCACGAGCAACGCAGCAGAGAGTCTGAATGCATGCATTCGAGAGGCACGACGTGCGTACCCACTGTACTGCTTTTTTTTCGCTTTGTCCATACACACAACGCACGTTTGTGAGCCGCGCACAAGCAGTTGCAAACGAGGAGAACGTTCTTCCCAGCAAGCCGTACGAGCGTGTGGTGAATGCTATCCGTGATTCCCGAGTGTACGTTGTTGTGCAAAGTGGACCGTGGACAGGAAGTGTGCATGGCCCCCGCAGTGACGTTCCCCGTACTGTGGATTGTGCACGTCCTACTTGTAGCTGTGGAGTTTTCCAAGACATGGGTGTGCCGTGTGTGCATGCCACAGCATTGTTGTTGCACATTGGTCAGAACGTTGAGGACTTTTGTGATCCGCTACTCACGGTGGACAAGCTGCGATGCACCTATCAGCGCATAATGCCAAGTGTGTCATTGTGCACGCTGCAGTACGTTGAGGAAGGGTGGAACCCTCCGCCTAACCGACGCGGTCGTGGGCGCCCACAGTCGGCCCGTCAGCAACGTAATACACGCCGATGTGCCAACGTCATTTGTTGTCAATGTGGTGAAAGGGGTCATGCCCGGCGGTTTTGCGGAAACGCAGCACAACCAAAACCTTCTACTTTGGCAGCTGGTATGATCGTGGAATTGATGCGCGGCAAGATGGCCGATGTGCGCTAGGAGAGCGACGATGACGACGTTGGTTATGAAACTGATGATGTCCTCGCAGACAACGAGGACAACGATGACTTTGAGGACATAAATGCGCAGTTTGCTACTCAGGTACTAGATGAGTAGGAAGGTATGTGTTCAGTATGACTAAAGTCGGTTATTCTTGGTTACTTCTTTACAGTCCTCATGGGTTGACAAAATCCTCATGAGAAACATTGAAAGCGAAGTTGAATCATGTTATAGACTCCACATTGAACATTGTATAATGTACTGTAACTTCAATTTTGGGTCAACATTGTTTCATTTTAACTGAATTTTTCCAACAACTCATGAAGAGGAAGAAGACATGTGAATATTCTTTTCACTTCACATCTCGGTTCATGTGAAACTAACATGTTGGAAAACTACTTGTTCAACAAATGCTGCAAGACACTATGCATTGTAAGCTCACTTCGATTCTTGACCCATGTCAAATGAACTTCAACAAATGCTTATAGTAACAAAGTGCATCATTCGACAAAGTGAATCATAAAGACACAAGCCTTCACAAGCCTTTTACCATCGCATTCTTCACATTCACATTCAACAACAGTCAAGAAATGTTCTTCTTCATCGCTCACCATACATTACAGAATGAAGCCTTACAATGAGTCCACCATCATTCAACGACGGCCAGCATGATAGCCACGTTGATACGCGTGTCTGACCTCCGTGCTTATGGTAGCTCTAGTACATGTAGCACAGTAGTGCACTTCTCGAATGTATGCTAGTAAGCAAGCTATTAAAAAACCACATATGAATGCCGCGAGATGTCCATCGTTGCTTATAAGCAGTTGCTCCATGAAAACCCTGCACATTGAATATGAACAAGTCATGACCACATCTCTGTTCGTACACATGTTAAAACATCATAGACAGGACACGACGCTCCATGATCACTAATCCTCTCTCTCTTCTCCCCAGACTGGCATCCCACGTCAGAAGACCGCTAAGTGCATGCTGTATCCGGCTCCACTCTTCTTGCCATTCCCGCATTCGACTGTTAATAAAAGCATGTTCACCGAATGCGACTACACACTCGTCCGGTCTATCGAACTCAGCTTGCAAGACGTCCAACACTTCTTCGTGAATCTGAGTAGCCTCGCTCAAAATGTCCTCACCTACATGCATTTGGTGCACAATGTAGTTGTGCAATGCGATCCAACGCTTTGCAAAGTTGGCTCTCTCTTCACGAAGTTGAGCACGACAAAATTCAACATCTTCAGACAGCATCATGTGTGCTGAAAATGACTCCTCACATGACATTGTTTCAACTAGATGAAGCTCAACCACGGTTCTGTGCACAATATGACTGCTGGTCGGCAGTACCGATATGGTGACGAAGATCCTCCACTCAGACAAAGCCTCCTTTGGTACGTCCTGCATTGTGCACGGAACGTGTCATGGAATGAGAAATATGTGTCATAACATTGTACAGAAACCTTGTGCCCAGTGGCCCACGATAGTGAAAGGCATGTGGGGGGCATGGATGGACAAAATGGACCAAAAACATGGTACATGTAGGAGGGGCCAGCAAAAGGTGCGACGGGAGTATGAGATTTTGGTGGCAGTAAATGAGGATGAAAAGGAAGAGTATGTGCAGTAGGACGGAACGGGGAACGTGTCAGGGAACGAGAACGATGTGTCATAACGTTGTACATAACCCTTGTGCCCGGTGGCCCATCATGGTGAAAGGCATGTGGGGGGCATGGAAGGAGAGACAGACCATAAACATGGTACATGTGGGAGGGGCCAGGAAAAGGTGCGACGGGAGAAGGCGAATTTGGTGGCATTAACATTTAAAAGAACACGATGATGACAAGGAAGAGTACATGCAGGAGGAGGGGGAGGGGAACGTGAAGGGAGAGTGCGAAGTACGAATAGCACTCAGTCCACATACCCGGCTGTTGAAGTGGGTTTGCTACTTGTCATGAAAAAGGCGTTGGATTGCGTCGGTGAGGCTCTTCAATGAAGTTGGCTGTGAGGTCGTCCGGACCAGGGCGCCAGCATTGGACAGCGGCGTCAAAGGCGGATGACGAAGTACGACATGTAGTAACCGGCCAACGTACTTGGACTACGCCGGACGACGTGGATTTTGATGTGGGGCGATCAGTTAACCTGCCCTCAAATCTGATATCGGCGGAAAAGCGAGCTCACGCTGTGGGGCGGGTCTCTTTCGCGGTCGCAAGCGGGATCGGGTGGACACGTTGCCAGGGTACAGGGGTGCACTTGTGGACGATTGAAGTGGTGCGGTCCATGGCATTGAAGTGTACAGCCTCCACAAACAAGTCGTCGGGAAACAGCGGGACGTAGACATTGGATAGGCACATATTGGTGCTCGCAACTGAAGTCCGCAGCAGATATCGCACATAACGAATGAATTTTTAAGACTTTGGACAAAAAATCAAATAAAAGTGGATTATTTTTGCGACCTCGTTTGTCCGTGACGGCGTCGTAGAAAGTGCCGACAATGTGAACAAAATGTATGTTTAAAATTTCATTCTGTAAATCACACCACAGAAGAAAAAAATATCACCGCTGCCACGTCAATTAACAATGCGTATTGGCGGAGTGAAGGAACGTGATGTGTTCTGCACACATCCAGTCTTTGTAGACCAGGTGCAGTGAATCATAATGGGGATACCGTAATGGATGGGAAGGATAACTGAGGATTTTGACTGTGGTATCCTTTGTCGATGGAATAATGCACTTTTGTACGTGAAGGAAACCTTGTTCATTCGATATGTACTGTGTAAGCTTCGATGGGCGCAAAGTTTTCGTGGGCGTAAACGTATGGCAGAAATAGCTCCACACATTTTCAGTCGCACATTACGCCAGAAATGCACCTACTGTAACAGAAGTTTAAAAATTTCGATTGCATTTTCAATACCGCATTCTAAGACACTTCCACGGTCAATATCGATAAAGATATAGATACACATATAGATGTATTTATACTTATACATATAGATATATATATCGATATTCATGTACCTATACATAGAGTAATAGATATACATACATATACATATACATATACATATAAATGTAGACAAAAGGCGTTGGATTGCATCGACGTACAGACATATATAGATATACATATAGATATAGATATAGATATAGACATAGATATACATATAGAAGTACATATATATGTACATGAAAAAATAAGTATACACATAGATACAGACATACATATACGTATAGATATAGATAGAGAAATAGATAAGATAAAAATATATAAATAGATATAGTTATACACATCGATACACATATAGATGTAGATAAACATATACATATAAATATACATATAGATATAAATATACATATAGATATAGATATAGAGAAATTCATAAATATAGACATATACATAGATATACCTAAAGATATACATATAGATATAGATGTAGATATACATATACATATACATATAAACATAGATAGACGTAAAGATTTACATATACATATAGATATAGATGTAGATGTACATGTACATATGTAAATAGATATAGATATATATATATAGAAATAGATATCCGTAGAGATAAAGATATATACATAGACATACATGTACATATCGATATAGATACATGGACATAGATATAGACATATACATACATATAGATATAGATATAGAGAAATATATATACATATATATACATATACATTTATATACATATATATAGATACAAATATAGATATAGGTATAGATATAGATGTACATATACATGTGGATATAGATGTACATGTAGAAATAGATATAGATATAGATATACATATACATATAGATATAGATATACATATACATATATATAGAGATATATAGATACATAAAGATATAGATATAGATATACATATAGATGTAGATATAGATATACAGAAAATGATAAATATAGATATAGATATAGATATAGATTAAAATATAGGTATAAAGATATACATAAATATAGACATATTCATGGATATACACATAGATATATATATAGATATAGATATAGATATAGATGTAGATATAGTTATACATGTACCTATACATATACATATGCATATGCATATAGATATAGATATACATGTACATGTAAATGTAGATATAGATATACATATACATATTGACATAGATATAGGTAGAGAAAAAGATATATACATACACATAGATGTAGACATAGGTAAAGATTAAGATATATACATACAAATAGATATAGATATCGATATACATACCCATATAGATATACATATACATATACATATACATATAAATATAGATATAGATATACATATACAAAAAGATGTAGATATAGATATAGATATAGATATACATGTACATGTAAATATAAATGTATATATAGGCATACATATATATACATATCGATATACATATAGATATACATATTGATGTAGTTATAGATATAGATGAACATATAGATATACATACAGACATATAGATGTACACATACATGTACATATACATATACATATAGTTCTAGATATAGATATGGATATAGATGTACATATAAATATAGATATAGATATAGGTATGGATATAGTTATACATATACATATAGATATAGATGTAGTTATAGATATAGATAAACATATAAATATACATATAGATATATAGAAGTACACATACATGTACATATACATAAAGTTATAGTTGTACATATAGATGTAGATATAAATGTACATATAAATATAGATATACATATAGATATAAATATAGATATACATATAGATATAGATATAGATGTAGTTATAGATATAGATAAACATATAGATATAGATATAGATATATAGGTGTACACATACATGTACATATACATATAGATATATTTATACATATACATATAGATATAGTTAAAGATATACATATAGAAGTAGAAATATGGAAATAGATATACATATAGATATAGATGTACATGAAGATATAAATATGTATATACACATACATACCTGTAAACATAGATGTACATATCGATATGGATATACATGTAGATATACATACAGATATTGAAAAAGATAGATATATGTATACATATATGTATACTTATATGTATATATATATGTGTTAATATAGATGTAGATGTACATATAGATACAGATGCACACATATGTAGATATAGAAATGGATATAAAAATATATAAATGTACATGTAGACATGTACACATATGTATAGATTTACATCCAGATACAGATATACATATGCATATGGATATGGATATTGATATAGACATATATGTATAGATATAGATATGGATGTAGATATACATGTTGATAGAGATATAAATGTAGATATGGATATACATATACATATACATATAGAATTAGTTTTAGATATACATATACATGTAGATGTAGATGTAGATATAGATGTACATATAGATATATACATCCATATACATGTATGTATACATGTAAATATAGATATAGATATAGATATACATGTACATATAGATGTACATATAGATGTAGGTATAGATGTAGATATAGATATAGATGTATATGTACATATCGATATAGATATACATATAGATATAGATATCGATAGAGATATTCATATGACATACATATTGATATACGTGTATATATAGATGTTCATTTAAGTATGCATAGAGGCAAATATTAAATGTTCATATAGGTATAGAAGTTTAAATATAGTTGAAATTTCATACATAGATATATACTTGTGTTGTAAAATACATATAGATAAAAGTTTTTATACGGCTATAAATTTTTCTCATGTTCCTTCATTCATGTCTTTTTACGAATGACATGTCTGTTTATTTTTTATGAAATTGGTAAATTCCCCATACATGATGTTAAGGAATTATTCTCCTTCTTTTTTTTAATCCATAGGAAACGTTCACTTTTGCTCTTGGTTTGGCCCTTAAAGGCGTCCCCTTCTCTGTGTCATAAGTTTTCCAAACGAATGTGTGACGTTTTATCCGTTTCACGCTCCCGTTGCCTTTATTGAAGTCGAGTTCGCGGCCTGGACATTTTGGGTCTGCCAGCGCATTAGGAAAATACGTGGTCGATTTGTCTACTTATAAATGTCACAACGCTCGATCGCGGGATGGTTTTTGCACTGTTTTGTTCACGGGATTTTTTATGTTAGGGTCTTCGAACGCGGGATGGAAACTGCATACGCTCATATGAGAACACATAATATGAACGATACAACTGTACATGTCATGAACATGAAAACCTTTGTACATCACAAACAGACGCGGTGACCTTCAAAGTTTGGTGTTCAACGTAAACATTCGACAAATCGGCTGTACATAAAGTATGATGCACAATGCATATCAAACGACAGCTACATCCAGTTCATGGCCAGTCTGTACGAGACAACACATGCATCGTAGTTCATGAACTTTGTACGACACATCGCATACTGACAAAAGAAAGTAGTGGGACAGCTGTCATCCATGAAAACGCGTTACCACTAGACATAGTGTCCGCTACCGAGTAAGACAACAAATTACCTGACACAGGAAATGACAACCGTTTCGGAAACTTCATGAAGAATATGCGGCCAGCTCACGCAACAGGGCCTTGTTTTCGTCTGCAGAAATTAGCGCAATTCCGCCTCCATGCTGACATAACAACTTATACGAAAACATCTCCGCATTGAGATAATACGCCTGAGTCATCAAATAGACAGAAACTGAAAATGACCACGTACCCGGCGGGGTACCGGGTGCCAGTCACTCTGGACTTGGGGCATCCTGAGATCAAATTTCCGAAGTCGGGGCTCCTTGAGGTCAATTTAGAGTTTTTTCCACCCGGTGCGGATGGTGACCAAAATCTCTCGCTCGGGGCGGATAGCGCTTTCGTTGTCCCGAAACGGGG
Source organism: Penium margaritaceum (assembly GCA_023375785.1). NCBI lineage: Eukaryota > Viridiplantae > Streptophyta > Zygnematophyceae > Desmidiales > Peniaceae > Penium > Penium margaritaceum. Next base: position 38,775 of record SZWC01000761.1, on the reverse strand, counting down.
TATCTCGTAACTTCGCCGACTAGGAAAATCCTCCGACAAGATGCGCGAAGCTCAGTCCGACAGCCGTTAATGTATAGTTGCCTGATCTAGTAGGACTATTTGTCTCTGAGGGGAAAGTGAGCGTCCGGACCATTTTTCCGCCAAAAATGGTCAGCGTGATTTGGGTAGCTCATTTTACCGTATGAAGAAGGACCATTTTTTAGCGAGCGACCAAGTTAACAAAGCTAGGTAACATAAAACCGACTTTTTGAACAAACAGGTCCTTTTCTGTGAGGAGCGGCCGCTCCGACAGACGGATTTTGGCCGAACGGCCGTGAGGACCGGAAGGCTTCCGAGTATTGCAAACCGGTGAGTGACACATGGACAAGGCGAGGACAGGGCAATTGCAATCTGTGCAAATTATACAAGAAAAACGCACAACCTCAAAAGACAAGGGGAGACTCTACATACCTACATCATAGAAGTGGACATAAAACTAGGCTTCAGTCACAACAAGGAACAACAAAGTTTGTACATAAAGGTATGAAGGAAATACATTAGTATATATATGTAGGTTTAGATATGGATGTCAACTAAGATACAAGGAGTAAATATATGTATACATGTGGTTATATGTAATGGACATGGATATGTGTACACATGTAGTAATGAGTTGAAATAAGGGTCAGAAGAAGAAACATAATATGCAAATTTATGATATATTTGTAAATTTAAATGGAGATATAGATAGGCATGCACATATTTCAATGGATATAAAGAAATAATATAGCTACCTATGGGTTTATTTCATATGAATATACGTAAAATCAAGTAAAAATATTTTTAAATAGATCTCAATATACATATAGATAGACATAGAAATACATAGATATAGATATAGATATAGATTTGTATAGGGGTAAAAAATTAGATAGATGTAAATAGAGATGTAAATATGGGTATAGATATATATTTATATTTATGTAGGCATACGTATAGATATACACATAAATACAGATATAGATATAGATATGGATACAGATATAAACAAAGAGATACAAATATAGATATAGATATAGATATAGATTTAGATATAGATATAGATTTAGTTTTTCATAGTAAACATAAATTTAACTTAAAATTATATTTCGATGTAGACATAAGAACTTTATACATATAAATATACATGTAGATATGGATATAGTTATTGATATAGATATTAATATAAATATTGATGTGATAAAGATATATATATACATAAGTATATATATTGATATAAATATAAATATAGATATAGATATAGATATATATGTATAGTATATAGATATAGACATAGATATAGAGATAGATATAGATATAGATATAAATATAAATATAAATATATAGATATAGTATATAGTTATAGACATCGATATAGATATAGATATAGATATATTTGAACGTTAGATTTAGGTTTACGTTCTGAATCTGGATTTAGTCTTAGATTTAGATTTTGATGTAGATATAAATAAAGTGGAAGATATGAATTTTGATGTAGATATGGATTTACATAGGGATATAGATATAGATGTGGGGGCAAAATGTGGGAACAATTCTGATAACTTGACAATAATGTCCAATTCATGTACTTCAAACTCTATAAATGTGGATGTAGATATCGGTATAACTATAGATATTCATGTAGAAATTAATGTAAATTTAGATATAAAGAAAGGATATAAGTATAGGTATAGTTATAGATATAGATACGAGTATGGATGTGCATATAGATATATAGATGGATATACATATCGATAAAAATATAGGTAAAGTTATGGATATAGATAAAGATATTCATTTAGACATAAATATAGATATGGATATAGATCTACATGTAAATATAAATATAGGTATGGATATAGATGTAGATATAGGTACAGATATAGATATAGACATAGATGTATATGTAGATATAAATAGATATAGATCTGCAAATATATATATATATGTATGTGTATAAATATGAGTATAGAAATACAGATAGATATAAATATAGGTATAAATGTTGATACACATATTTATGTAAATATAAATATATTTTGTAGATATAGGTATACATATCTATATAGATATTAATATAGAAATAAATATAGATATAAGTACAGGTATAGATATAGATATAGATGTAGATACAGATATAGATATATATAGTTATAAGTGTAGATAAAGTGGATAGTGTTTTGTGTGCTTGTGTGAGTGCTAGTGAAGGTGTTGGAGTGGACACAAGTGTAGTAGCGGGTGTAGTTGTTGGTATTGGAGTGGGTGTAGTTTATGTGGATATCTATTTACTCACATATATATCTATATCTACATGTGTCTATATCTTTTCTAAATCTACATCTACATCTAGATTTTCATCTACATGTACATTTACATTTACATCTATATCTACATCTATTTCTACATCCACGTCTAAGTCTTTGTCTACATCTACATCTACATCTACATCTACGTCTACATCTACATCTACATCTACATCTACATCTACATCTACATCTACATCTACATCTACATCTACATCTACATCTACATGTACACCTACATTTACATCCACATCCACATCCACATCCACATCCAAATCCACATCCACATCCACATCCACATCTACATCTACATCTACATCTAAATATACATCTACATTAACATTTACATCTTCGTCTAAATCTACGTCTATGTCTATATATATCTTTATCTATATTTACATCTATATCTATATCTATATCTATATATATATATATATATCTATATCTACATCTATATCTATATCTATATCTATATCTATATCTATATCTATATCTAAATCTATATATATCTAAATGTATACCTATATCTATATCTATATCTATATCTATATCTATATCTATATCTATATCTATATCTATATCTATATCTATATCTATATCTACATCTACATCTACAACTACATCTACATCTTCATCTACATCCACATGTACATCTACATCTTAATCTACATCTACATCTACATCTATATGTACATCTATATCTACATCTCCATCTACATCTATATCTACATCTTCATCTACATCTACATCTACATCTACATCTATATCTACATCTACATCTACATTTGCATCTACATCTACATCTATATCTACATTTACATCTATATGTACATCTACATGTTGATCTACATCAACATCTACATGTACATCTTCATCTACATTTACATCCATATATATCTATGTTCATATCTTTACCTATATCTATATCTATATATATATATATATATATATACTTATATGTATTTCTATATGTATATCGATATCCATATCCATATCCATATCTATATATACATCTACATCTACATCTACATATACATCTATATCTACATCTTTATCTACATCTCCAACTAAAGATATCTATATATATCTATATTTACATCTTTTTTACATTTGTATCTGTATTTGTATCTATATCTAGATCTTTATCTAAATCTCTATACCTATATCTATACCTGTATCTGTATCTATATCTATATCTTTATTTCTGACGTTGAATCCCCCCTCGTCGTGTTCTCCTCCCTTGCCAAGCCGATGTTTGTTTACTCTGCAAAAAATAAACGTCGACAGACCTGTTCTTCTCCCCTCATCAATCCTTGCTCGCGAAGGCCTGGCGAGGATCTTCGTGGCCTCGCGATGTGGCCTCGATCGCGATGCCTGTTTGAGATGCCGGCCGGGACTGCTCC
>SZWC01000761.1:25051-30051 GCA_023375785.1 Penium margaritaceum | reverse complement strand
GCCAGCCTCGCCCTGTTCTGTTTCACGTCACTGGTCGTCATGACAAACTCTTGTGACTCGTGAACCCGGCTCCAAACAGGGTCAAAATGCAATTGAAAGAAAAGAAGTTCAACCACCGTCATAGAAGAAGGTAAATAGATTAAATTATGCCTATTATTACATCATATTATTCTTAATATCATAATTANTCATCCAAATTTGTCAAATGTATTATTTTTGTGAAGTTCATCATAAATGTGTGAAACTATCATGTTCACGATAAAGGAGCGAATTAATCTCATTAAAATAAATTCATCATGAGAAAAAACCAAATTAATGAAGAAAAAACGAGAAGACATGCCTTTTGAGGTTTTTCTTCAATATGTTGGTGAATTGTCATACATAAAGTTGTATCGTCAAGCGCATTTGTTCAACTTTTGGTGGTTGTTTTTTGGCTTTTACATCCACACAAGCTGGAATAAATCCAGCATAGCTTGAGGTAATTTAGGAAAAGTTCTCCCAAACCATACACAATGTTAAAGAGCACGCATGGGCAAACAAAAGAAAATAGTTTGAACGAATGCAAGTGACAGTTTGGCAATCCATTGACAACCAGATCTCGCTTCTACGGACAAGGTAAAGTCTCATGGCAAACCTTCCATTATGTGGTCCGGATTGCGGGCAATTATTTAGCCTCTAAAGAGATGCTAATATGAATGCCGTATTACCGCAATTATTCGGATGTGTTTTTTCCAAGGTGTCTTTTTCCGGGATTATTCAAAGTACTGGGACCGAGTTTTGAACCGTTCTGGGAAATTCCCTCATGGTATTTAAGCCCTATAAAATTTGAAGTGTGCTAGCCGTATCATGTCCTCATATGCGAGAAACTTATAACGAGGACACCCGCGACCAAATTTGCTCTCTCGAACTGGAGGGAGCGCATCGACGGTCGTCCCCCGCGTGGAGGTTATCGACATCCACGCGACATCCGTGCTTGTTGCCCTTGCTCGCAACCCAAGAAAACGCCCTGAGTCGAACTGCCTCGCGAGTGGGTTTTTTTCCCGCATTAATTCAAAGCCAAAACAGGAAAAATTTACAACCGTTACAGAAGTACCCAGAAGGAGTATTTTTCCGGGTTTGGAAATGATAAGAATTAAGTACCTTCCGAATAACTACTGTAGTATGGTACTTTTACTCGGTTACTATGTAACCCTAGGCACGCTTTGCGTGCAACACTTGCCTCTTGTTTTTTTTTTTTTTGTCCCGTGGTCGTAACCGATGGGATCAGGAGGGTCTCCAAGACACCAAAACAAGCCCGGGGATTGAACCCGGCCCCCCAAACAACTTACAGCTTGTATAGTCTCGGGTATTTCCACCAGCGGTGGAATCTCTGTGTGATTCTGATTATGAGATGTTCTCTTCCCTCTTGTGCGCTGCACAGGAAGGGGGCGTGTGTTATTTCGGTGTATAGTTGTTGGTAGATTTTTTTCTTTTTTCTGCCAGGAGGGAGTTGTGCTAATCTTAGCGATGCGTGGGTGAGGTTTTCTTGAAGGAGATGGGGTGTAGTTGCAAGGATAGTCGAGGTGGGGTTATGGGTTGGTTGTGCCCATCTCTCTTGCCATAGGCGATGGAATATGGTGGCGCGTGTGATCTCCCAGATTCTGCGTTCATTGGTAGGACTGGTGGGTCCTATNAGAAGACTTTGTAGAGATCTTGGAGGGATGGATTTCCGTTCTTGATGCGGTAACTAGGAACGTCTGGTTGGTGTGGTGTGCCTAGAAAAATTCCTTTTTTCACATACACTGGTGTGCAATCTGGCCCGAGGAAAGGTCGGGGTTGGGCCCATGGGTGTCGGCTTAGGCGGCCCGTGACCAAACAGACTTGGAGAGGGTAACCCCAGACTTCGAGGCCCCGCTGTCGTAGCCTATAAATGATGGTGATGGGCAGTCCAGTGAGAGAGGGTAGGGTGACATACGGGGTATATCTGTACATTACATCTAGGTGAACAATATCAAGAGACCTTTCTTGGGGGCAGTGGTAGAAATTGACTGGCCCAGGGGGACCACCTCATCAGCACAACTCGCCAGGGGGTTGTACCCGCCTACACACCAAAAAAGTGTAATTACGAAGGAAACAATCACACAAGAGTTTCCAATAGATAGATAGGAAACCATATTCATTATAAATGGAAAAGTTAAAATATTGAAAGACAAATTGGAGAAACAAAATCGGTTCAAAACATTGTAGTGGCTTGTTCACTTTCTTAAGACAACCGACTATAAAACAAGTTACGATGACACAATTCCTTTCATTTAGATCACTTTAAGACATCAAGAAGCTTATGCGTTAAGGAAGAATGGGTTGTGGTCCAAGCTTTTGTACCATATGAGGTAGAAAAGGGTAGCTTGGATAACCAATGACCCATAGTTGAAATCCAAAAGCCAGATTTTTCCGATCACGAAGTTTTTAAGATCTAAAAGCAAGTCTTGGAACAACCTAGCAATGTTGAACGTAAGACGATGAAGTTTCTTGCAAAGAAGAAAGCAGTGCTCAACAGTTCAACACAAAGGCAGTATGGACAACTGCCCCTTTCATTCGGGTTAATCAAGTGCGTGTGATGGCTGACTGGGACGGATCGATGAGAATACGGTTCATGGCATCTTTTGAACGAAGGTCCGAAGGTGGGTGAGAAGTTGTTCGACAAAGTGAGGGCCATTCAAAAGTTATGTCTGGTATTTGCTCGAAAATGCTAGGGCGCAGCGGGCAGCGAGCTCACTGCTCCCTGTGAGCACCGAGCAGCCAGCAGCGAGCTCCCTGCTCACTCCTTGCAGTTCACTGTGAGAAGATGCAAAGAAGCTTCCCAGCGACACTCTCGTTGACCAGGCGTCGGTGCCTGATCTGACGGTGACGACAGTCACAAGTCGTGCACGCAACGGCAAGAGTTTGGCTAGGGGACACAAGGCGAAGTGTCTGAATGCTTCAATAGCATTTGTAGAGAGAGTGAAGAAATGACAGGTCCATGGCCTAAATACCTGCCGCGGCGCGCAGCGGGTGTCGCACGTGGCGGTCCAAGCGCTGTCCCAAAACTGGCCCAAAACCACTGTTTTGGCCATAACTCTGCGCACACATGTGAGAACTCTTGCACGTCTAAATCTAGACGTGCAAGATCACAATACGGACGCTACGAATGATCACATGCATGCATCCATCATCAGACGGTGGACAAGCAATGCAAAAACATGCAAATCAGGCTCATGGCCAGTCCGCCGAAAAGACTCCTGCAGGCTGTAGAAAAACAACAGGGAGTCCCGGCAGTGTCCGGGGCTCTGGAACCGTAGTCGGCCAGCTCCAAGCTGGTAGTCCGCCGCCCATCGTCCCTCCAATGTCACCAGGGCCCTCCTCAGGGATCTGCACGAGTATGGACACGGCCGAGTGGTCACAGTAGACTGTACAAGAACGTCACAAATCACAACACTCCCCCATGACCCGATGGTACGCATGTCCATACACGTGTAGCACTGGGACAAGTACAATAGTGAGTGTGAAACAGATGAGACACGGACACACATCCCACACTCAACCACCCTCAGGCATGGGGCGAAGCCCAACAGAACGAATGACCACCAGGAACTTTCCGCGAGCTAGTGCCTTTGTTAAGAAATCAGCACGCTGCATGTCAGTGCCAACCCACATGACGGAGATCACGTGTCGTTCCACCAGATCACGCACAAAGTGATGCTCAACCGCAATGTGCTTCGTGCGAGCGTGAAAGACACCGGAGTTCTCCGCAATGGCGAGAGCACTCTGGTTTTCGCAACGAAGCACAATGGCGGGTACTGACTGACCAAGCTCAAGAAACAGGCGCTGCAGCCATACCGCCTCAGCAGCCCCTGCGCCCAAAGCAACGTACTCTTCCTCCGACGAGCTACGTGCGATGCAGCCCTGCTTCCCGCTACGCCAAGACAGAGCGGTACCACCGAGCAGAAACACGTAGCCAGTACGGCTGTGTCCATCTGGGCTCCAAGCCCAGTCGCTCTCAGTGTGGCCGTCAAGAACCATCGAACACTGCCGACAAAAGCAGAGTCCGAGGTACGGCGTGGATACCACGTACCGCACCACTCGCACAGCCGCGTGAAGGGCTCTGGCACGAGGAGCCTATGAGAACTGACCGAGGAGGTTGACAGCGAAAGCGATGTCAGGACGTGTGGTAGTGGCCAGGTACATCAGAGATCCGATGAGATGGAGGTACAAGGTCACGTCCACGGTCTCCCCCAGCTGTGTGGGATCATCCACCTTCAGGGCATCGTGCCCATCGTGTGTAAGAGGTGTGGAAGCGGTGGGCATTGCACCAAGGAGATCGCTGAAACGCTCCCCCACGACTCGTGCATATCGGGCCTGATGCAGCAACAGTGTTTGACGCCTGCGATCTCGCACGATCTCGATACCAAGAAACACCGATGCAGGACCGAGGTCCTTCATCCTGTAGGCAGACTGAAGAACAGCCTTGGCCTCCTTCACGGCCTCCAGGGACGGAGACGCGATCAGAAGGTCATCGACATAGACCAGGATGGCGGTGAACCGCTCGGGTGTCGGTAGGATGAAGAGAGAGGGATCTGCCTCGCTCTGTACATATCCCGCACGAGTCAAAGTACCAGTGATCTTCCGGTTCCAACATCGCGGAGACTACTTGAGGCCGTACAAGGACTTGCACAAGCACCAGACCTTGTCACCGTCCTCAAAGCCTGATGGCTCAGCCACGTAAATCTCCTCATCCAGAGAGCCATGGAGGAACGCATTGTTCACATCCATCTGTTGCAGTTACCAGTCATACTGGGCCACTACACCGAACAGAGCTCGAGCTGAAGTCATGCGGCCGACAGGGGCAAAAATGTCAGTGTAATCGACGCCCTCAATCTGAGAGTACCCCTTGACGACCAAGCGGGCCTTGTAGCGTTCCAGTGAGCCATCTGGCTTCACTTTCTTGCGAAAGACCCACTTGACCTGAATAGCCTTCCTCCCGG
>SZWC01000761.1:12144-24410 GCA_023375785.1 Penium margaritaceum | reverse complement strand
GGGGGGGGGGAGGGAGACAGTAATATGAAACACCAAAGATTCCAGGTCGGTTCCTCACTGAGCTGGTCCGCGGGCTTGGTGGCGCATGCAATTTCCAGCCAGTGGCTAGAAATCGCATGCGCCACCAACGCTGAGGCAGGCCGCCACACGGATTGCGGCAAGCCTCCTGAAGCTCGAAGCCAGCCTCGGCACCGAGCTTTGAGAGGCTCGCTTCTCCCAGAGTGCCGAAGCAATCTGTGGACACCAAGCCTTGTCAGGCTCGGAACTGAGCCTGACAAGGCTCGGTTCCGAGCCTTGTCAGTTCAAATGCACGAATCAGTGCATTTGAACTGACGCGAGGCATCTGTCGGTGCCCTGCCAGCGGCCGCCGATTTTTCTTTGTGCTACAGTAAGGGGTCGATCTGGCTCGCTTGGGTTTGTATTTTCATGAGTTATACTGAGCACACGAAACCGTGAGAGGATTCGCAAATCCACAAGGATTCGCGAATCTGGACCCGGATTCGCGAATCCGGGTCCAAGGAAAGATTCGGAACCGCGGATCCGGGTCCATCCTCAGATCCACGAATCTGGCCCGGTGTGCACCCTTAACGGTAGGTGAGGGACTCGAAAAAGAGTGCGTCACAGGACTCAATGATGCGACGATGAGTAGGGTCCCAGAAGCGCCAAGCCTTCCACCGTGGGGAAATGCCTACGAAGGCACACAAGCGGCCTCGAGGTGAGACCTTGGACCCCTGCTGGTCCTCGGTGTACCACACGGAGGCCAGGGATCCCCAGACGCGAGCGAGACGAAGGTCATCACGATGGCCAAACCAGAGCTCATACGGTGTAATATGGTCCGGAAGCGGACCGTGCAGGAGGCGGTTCCAGACCCACGTCATGTAGGCGATGCCCTCAAAAATGAAGGACTCAGGGTGACCGCACTCAGACCGCATAGCGCGAACCGCATCCTCCATGGTGCGGTTCCAACGCTCGGAAACACCGTTCTGCTGAGGGGTAGCAGGAGCGGAGACCTGGTGAAAAATCCCGTGCTCGGCAAAGAATCCGTCCATCTCGCCAAGGAACTCACCGCCGCGATCCGAGCGAAAAGTATGCAGCGTGTGACGTGACTGGCGCTCAGCCATCACTAGCCAGAGTCCAACCACAAGGGTGGCGTCGCTCTTCTGACGCAAGCTGTAGACCCACCGCATCCGGGTAAAGTCATCAGTCAGAGTCAGAACATACCAACCCTGATCAGATAAGGACTCGACTGGAAGAGGACCGAGAAGGTCCGAGTGAACTAACTCGAGAGGCCGAAGCGCTCGGGAACGAGAGTCAGGGTAGGTACATCGGTGCATCTTCCCCTGAGCGCAAAAGAGAAAGTCGGTCTTGGGTGGCTTCTCGAGAGAAGCCGCGTCAAGACCGAGAGCTGGCTGTGTCCGAATGAGCTTCGACACAGTAGCGGAGCCCACGTGACACAGACGGCAATGAAGCAACCGCTGGTGTTCCGGAGACAGAACACCAGTGAGAAAAACCCGAGCGGAGGAGGAAGGGGAGCAAGGGGAGGAGGTACGGGAGACGCGGTATAGATCATCGATGACAGAGGCACGAAGGACAACACTGCGAGTGTCAGTAGCAGTCACAATCGCTGAGTCTGCGGTATGCTCCACAGAGAGACCCATCAGTCTGCAGGCACGCACAGAAAGCAGGCTGAGCTCAAGATCAGGCACAAACAGCACGTGAGAAAGCAGCAAGGGGCCAGACGGACCGTCAAAACATACCACCCCAACACCATGGACTGGCAAGGACTGACCAGAGCCTGTACGGACGGAACGGACAGACGTGACAGGACCGAGAACAACAAAATCACTATGACGACACGTCATGTGATGAGTGGCACCATAATCGATGATCCAAGTGCCACCGGAGTCACGACTGGTGGACGTCAATGTACAACGGGCAACGGAGCACTCGGCATCAGAGGGACGCTGAGCCGTCAGTGGGGAGGAACGACGCAGGACACAAAGATGAGACTCATGAACCCAATCGGTACAGTCAGGCCCATCATCATCACATGCTAACTGTGCTCCCTCACACGTGTCGTCACGAGTCACAAGAACGGATGGACAGACAGTCTGTGGACCACCCGACGATGACAACACACTCGCACCTCCCTGAAAGCGGAGCGCCAGAAGGTGTCGGAGCTCAGCGATGGTGCGGTCGCGTGGGTCCGGGACGTTTCTACTCGCCGGTGAAGAAGCGGGAATAGCTGCAGTCGTGGTCGCCACGCGTCCGGAGGATGTCGAGGAGGACGTGCTGGACGTGGAACGGAGGGCATGTCCAGCCTGGAGCCCACGAGTAATCCGCGCCCAGTCGAGCGGCTGTTGGCACTCGGTGTAGCGATGGGCGCCTCCACAGTTGTAGCAGTGAACAGAACGTCTACTGCTACCACTGGAGGGCGACTGCTGCTGTGACTGCTGCTGACCTGATCCACGCTTCCCCTTCTTCTTCTTCCCCTGAGCTGCTGCTGTAACACCCTATATCTGAGTGGGTGTGGGCGGGGCTGAAGAGGAGGAGGAAGAAGAGGGCGTGATGGAGGATGAAGAAGGGGACTGCAGGAGGGAAGATGGTGGTGATGCGATGACTGTTGCAGCAAGGGAAGTCTCTTGATGGGCCACGGCTGCCTCGCGGGCTGAAGTCACCTGAAAGAAGAGCTGATGCACCCAAGGGAGAAGCTGCAGAGTGGATGAAAAGGGCTCGAGGACAGCGTCGTTGTACCGTATGAAGATGTCAGTATACTCAAGGCGAACTTTGAGCATCATCGTACGGAGCGCCCACAGTTGTGTACCTCCGGAGGTCCCAAGGCGCGTGTAGATACGCATGGCGCGTCGCCAGTAATCGGCTGCAGGCTCTGCAGGCCCCTGATGGAGAGAGTGGAAGGCACGAATGTATGTTGTACGAGTGGTGTGCGTCTCTGCGGCCAGCAGGAATAAGGCCAGATCCCAACCTCCGCGGGGATCGGCGCCGGTGCCTGTGCCAGGCTCGCCAAGGAAGGGGCGGAAGTCGACTACGGTCTCGCGTGGCATGGCATAGAGGAGTCCGCGCATCACCCTGGCTGCTGTCAGCACCTGCGCTGGGTTTGTAGGCTGACACGGGCTGTGGTAGTAGGGCCACACACCCTCCGAGGTAGCCCAAACCTGAAAGAGGATCTCCCAACAGTCGAAACCGTCCTCAGTGATGTACTGTGGAGGTGGTGTCTCAAAGTCTTTGGGTTGCCGCTCCGTGGGGAGAGCAACCGCAAGCTGAAGGGGACGAGGGACGGGGAAGACTCCTAGAAGGGGATAGTCACCGGGATAGTCGGGTGACGATCGCACCATAGGAATCCGAGGAGATCTGGTGCCCGTCTGCAGTTGACGGAGGCGCTCCTGAAGAACTCGAATCTCATGATCCGGGGAGTCGTCCGTCATGCCTGGCATGAATGGATCATCATCCAGGAGGTCAGAAGGTGGTGGGTCAGGTCGAGCTCCCGTAACCGGTGCCTGAGCCGACTGCTGTGTAGAGACCGCGACGCCGGCAGCTCCCTCGGAAACCTGCCGTGGGACTGTGGACTGGCCACGCAAAAGCTCAGTCAGTGTACGGATGGCATCAGTTTGCTCCCGCTGTAGGCGACGCATCTCAGCCTGCTGGCTCCGCAGGTCCTCAATGGCCTGCGAGCGTGGGCTCAGGACCCCAGAAGAAGAGGAGGAGGGATCACCTGTCGCCTTCCCCTTGTCCGACGAGTCCATGTCGCCTCTCTGTATGGGTCGACAGATCAAGTTTGTTGGATTGCAAAAGCGTCAGCGTTTCTCGAAGAGTTGAGACGCTCGCAATTTTTGACTGTCCAGCCAAAAAATTGGCCAAGTATGGTGTTGACGTCAGCAGGTGGTTGCTGACGTCAGCACGACCTGATGACGTCAGCAAGCAAAAATGCTGACGTCGGCTCGATTCCCTTTTTTATTGTCTTCTCTCGCGGTTCTGCGCGAGCGTGCAGCCGCTCCGCCGCGGCTGCGCGAAAGCTGCGCGGAGGCTACGCAGCAGCTTCCGCTCAGCTGCTACTATAGTTGTGCTGTCAGCTGCAGCAGCAGCTGCGTGGCTGTGTGCACAGCGGTGGCAGCTGTGCACACAGCCACGCTCTGCTGTAGCTGCTGCTACGGCGCTGCTGCTGCCGCTGCTGCTGCTGCTGCTCTGCTGCTATGCTGCTGCTGGCACGGTGGCAACGCCGCTGCTACGGTCTCACGTGATGGGTGTGGGCTGCGTCGACGGTGACCGGCTGTCTTCGACAGGCCCCAGTGGATCTGCTGCAGCGGTGACTCTCACTGCTGCTGCTCTACTACGTCTCTACTGCGCAGCTCAGTGAGAACTGTCTCACTGCTCAGATACCATGAAATGATGCAAGGAAGCTTCCTAGCAACACTCCCGTTGACCAGGCGTCAGTGCCTGATCAGACGGTGACGACAGTCAAAAGTCATGCACTCAACGACAAGAGTTTGGCTAGGGGACACAAGGCAAAGTGTCTGAATGCTTCAATAGCATTTGCAGAGAGAGTTAACAAATGACAGGTCCATGGCCTAAATACCTGCCGCGGCGCACAGTGGGTGTCGCACGCGGCGGTCCTAGAGCTGTCCTAAAACCGGCCCAAAACCACTGTTTTGGCCATAACTCTGCGCACACATGTCATAATGCTACGCCGTCTGAACCTAGACATGCAAGATCACAAGACGGACGCTACGACTGGTCACGTGCATGCATCCATCATCAGACGGTGAACACATAATGCAAAAACATGTAAATCGGGCTCATGGCCAGTCCGCCGAAAAGACTCCTGCAGGCTGCAGAAAACAACAGGGAGTCCCGGCAGTGTCCGGGGCTCTGGAACGGTAGTCGGCCAGCTCCAAACTGGTAGTCCGCCGCCCGTCGTCCCTCCGATGTCACCAGGGCCCGCCTCAGGGATCTGCACGAGTATGGACACGGCCGAGTGGTCATAGTAGACTGTACAAGAACGTCACAAATCACAACAGAGGGATGGGGAGAGCAAGCGACGCCATGGGTTGGAGAAGCGCACTTTGGACGAACTGAAGTACTAAGCAATTGGATGGAACGAGGCCGTAGTACGATAAACGAGCCCCACCTCGTGCATGGTGCACGAAATGTGGCTGCCGCCACCATTGAGGTCGAGCCAGCCCTCTCGGAATCAACCGAGAGCGCCTGCCGCAGGAAAAATCCGGCAGCATGATCCCAGCTGGATCAACACCCGGAAAATACCCATATGCAACCACAAAACCAACCGGGCATTCAAAAACCCAATCCATATCATCATAACGTGTATGTGGGCACGATATCCAAGTGTGAGCAACTAACCAAGTATCACATGTTGGTTTTCGCGCATCTCTCATTATACTCTGTTGTGTCCTCCCGGCTTGTATACATCGACATGCAGATGACTGACGGCGAGACTCGACGCTGCTGGAGTGTCGCTCGGTGGAGCCGACGCGCGTTGAGGTCCACGCACCGTCCGCTGGAGCCCGGCGATGCGCTCAGCTCCATCGGGAGGCCTCCTCGGCGGTCGGGCCGCCGGCGATCACTGCCACTGCAGATGCTGTTTCCATGCACCCAGCTCTGTTTCTGGTTGTAGCATTGTGTCTGCATCGTCATGCTATGCCTAGGGTCCATGTCTCCTACTGTGTGGCCCTGCTTGGCGTCACTAACTGTCGTAGGTACTGCCCGGGTTCGGGCAGCCATAACTCTTTGCTGCTATTTTTCTAGCTGATTCTGACCGCACGACTGCGTTTGCAGCGTCGGTATTATGGTATGGTCCAGTTTTCAGGCAAATCGGACGACGCCTGGGTTTTGGGCTGTCGGGCGTCTGGCAGGGCTCACCGAGAAAACCCTGCCTGCTAGAAAATACGGCTAGGACTATTTTCTGGTTGGCTGGTTAGCTGAGTAACAAGTTCTACTCTATTGGGGAGGAGCTAGAACTTGGAGGGGTCTCCCATTGTTGCTCATTCTTCATTCCTAATCAGTCACTTTCAAGTTTCAGCTGCTTTCTGGCGCTAACACTGGCGCGCGCGTTTCTGAGCAACAAACCCAGAGCTTCCAGACTTTGACTCTAGAGCAGCAGACTGAGGGGGCAGCTGACTTAAGCAATGAGCGTGGAAGCCCACAGGCTGCATCAACAACGCTGCTGCCCCAACCTGTTGCCTAGGTTTTCCAGCTTGGTATCAGAGCCAGAGCGTAGCAACAGCAGCAGAAAACCCACAGGTGCTAGACAACGCCGGCGGACCCCCATACGCGCCAGTACAGGGGAAATGCTGCCGGATTTTTTCCGGCAGCATTGACCCGCCTGGTGGCGGAATCAGATTTTTTCCCACGGCCACTGGGCGAGGGGAAATGCTGCCGAACGTTTTTGGCAGCACTGACCTCCACGCGCGACGCGAGGAGGTGAGCAGCAGGTCGCGTCCGACACCTGTGGGCGATGACGCACGCTGCAACGTCACCCAGGTGTAGTGACTAGCACCAGCACACAGTAGCAGCAACCTGCAGCAGCGGCAGCCGCAGGCAACAGCAGTGAGCAGTGGCAGCAGCAGCCAGCAGCAGCTGCGTGCAGCAGCAGCAGGCAGAAGCAGCAGCTCGCAGCATTCCACAGCAGCAGCAGCCCGCAACAGCAGCTCGCAGGAGCAGCAGCAGCAGCGCGCAACAGCAGCCCGCAGCAGCAGCGAGCAGCAGCCGCAGTACGTAGCAGCTGCAGCAGGGTGCAGTAGCAGCAGCGGGCTACAGCAGCCGCAGCAGCGAGCTGCAGCAGCAGCCAACTATAGCAACAGCAGCAGCGAGCAGCTGCTGTTGCTCGCAGCCCGCAGCAGCAGCGGCTGCTGCTGCTCGCAGCCCGCAGCGAGCGAGCAGTGAGCAGCAGCCCACTACTGCCAGCGAGCAGCAACTCGCTGCTGCCAGTGAGCAAGCAGCCCGCTGCTCGCAGCAGACAGCGGGCAACTGCCCGCTGTGACAAAGAGAGAAAAAAAACGAGAAAGAAAAATATCCCCCACCCCATTTCCTTCTCTGCTACGGCTGCAGCAGCTAGGGTAGCTGCTGCAGCAGCCACAACATCAGTAGCAGCCCGCAGCAGCAGTTGCTGCTGTAATTGCAGCCGCAGCAACAACAGCAGCAGCAGCAGCTGCAGCCATAGCAGCAGCAGCACCAGCTGTAGCAAGAGCAGCAGTAGCAGCACCTACATCAGCAGCAGCAGCAACCGCAACGGCAGTAGCACCAACAGCTGCAGCAGCAGCAGTAGCAGCAGCAGTAGCAGCAGTAGTAGCAGCTGTAGCGGCTGTAGTAGCAGCAACAGCAACAACAACAACAGCAACAGCAGCGGCCCCAACTACCACCGCTACTGACATCAGCATCCCTTAGCTGACATCACTGCAGACGTCACTACTAACGTCATCAACAAAAAAAAAAAACAAAACAAGGGACACCAAACCATGGCTGGTAGCCCTGGTGGGGAGGGGTCCTCCTCTGTCGGGGGGACCCCTAGCCCCCCTTTCTTGCAACGACTACAGCAGTAGCAACAGCAGCCCACTGGTGTCGTTGGTGGAAATCCTGACCCCCTCGCTGCTCTTCAGGAATAGCTCGCCGCCTTGACGCAGCAGCTTGCAGTGCTACAGCCATTAGCCTCCTAGACTGCCACCAGTGCACCGCCGTCGTTCATCCCTCCAGGGTACGCCAGCCCAGCTGTGTCTGCTGCCACGTACTACCTCGCACAGCGGCAGACTCAGCGCCAGCGACAGACAGTGACCTCCGTCCTTGGCCCCACTCTGGACGCCGGCCGCGGGCAGAAGGCCTTTGAGACCCCGCCGCCGCCGCTTCAGGCCAGCGAGCAGTTCCGGAGCTGGGAGCTCAGCTTCCGGATCTGGGCGCAAGGGGAGGGCCTGTGGGCATACTACACCCTCCCTTATGACCCCACTCGGGCTGACCAGCTGTATGACGCTGGTCGCGCCATCCGTGCCCTCGTCCTAGTCGCCCCTCCACCTTCCCGCCTGGCCCTAGAGCCTTTCCTCGACGACTTCACCGCTGGCGCCATCCCAGACCCTGCAGCCGCATGGCACGTCCTCACCCGGCCCCAGCAACGCTGAGATCAGCCGTCTGCTCCGGGAGTTCAACTCCCTGCACATGGGGGAGACCGAGACGGTCACTGCCTACTGGCAGCGGGCGGAGGAGATCCTTTGTTGTCTCGGCAAATCTACCCCAACCCCCCTGTCCACGCTCCTCACCATCAAGCGCGGCGCCACCAGCGCGTACTCGGACGTCTTCGTGCACTACCCCCAAAACGTCCTCTCCACCATGGCGGCCCAGGGCACCCTCATGCCCTGGGCATACGAGTTCTTCCTTCGCATTCAGGAAGCTCGTCTGGAGTCCCAGCTCCATCGCACGGAGGCTCTTGTCTCCCCTGCCGTCGCCTCCCCTGCCGTCGCCTCCGTGGCCGTCGCTTCCCCCGCCGCAGCTACTTCATCGTCTTTAGGGAAGAAGAAGAAGAGCCGGAACAAGAAAGGCAAGGGTCCGTCGCATCCGTAGTAGCAGCAGCCGTCGGCTGGGTCCAGCGGTGGTGGCTCGGTCTGCCACAACTGTGGCCAGCCCGGACACGGGTGGTACACGTGTCCTCTCCCGACGGACGAGGCCCGCGTCATCGCCACCATGCGTCGCCAGCGGGAGCGTCGTCTCTCCTCTGCCGCCATTGCTGCTGCTGGCCCTGACACTTTGACCTCGTCCAGCAGCTCCGCCACTCCGACAGCTCCGCCCGTCCCGCAAGCACCCGTGCCGCAGCAGTACTATCCACAGCCGTCGGCGCCTCCGTTCCCGTCACCGGCGCTGTCCCTCCCTTACCCGGGCTCCGGTGCTGTCACTCTGCACTCGGTCTACACTCCCAGGCCGTCCTCCCGTGAGCGTCAGCTGGAGCAGTTCATCGCACTCCAGCTCGGCCTGACGCGCCCTCCTCCCCAGGGAAGTGCGAGTTTCATCACCTCCTGCTCTCCTGCCCCGCCTTGCATGACGGAGACTGAACTCCAGTCGTGTCCCGTTTCCTCGTCTGTCTCCTCGTCACCCGTGGTCTCCTCTATGAGGGTGAAAAGTTGTTCCTATGACGACGTTGCGTGGCTTGACGATTGGCACTCTCGGTTCGCGCCTCCCTCCACCGCGTCCGCGTCCCTTGCTTGCTGCCATGTGACCGTTAGCGATCTGGCGACCCCGGTCCAGGACTCCACTGACACCTGGATCATCGACTCCGCGGCCACGTATGGCATGACGGCCTCTCGTGAGGCCTTCAGTATGCTCGGTCCTGTAGGCGATGCCTCCGGTACCCCAATGAACTTTGAATTCGACGAGTGACTTGTTCCATAATTTTTTCGACGACATTTTCGGTCTCTTGTAATTATTTAGGTGGTACATTTGAATTCGACGAAAAGTAGGGAGTAGAACGTTAAATTCGACGAAACTGGGTATTTGAATATTTTTATTCGACGAATTAGTCTAAATGTGGTACTTCTCGCTCTCGCGTTCGACTCTGTTCGAACGCGAGAGCGAGGAGCATATGACCATTCGACATTTCGAATGGTCAAACGCCCCTCGAGCTCGCGTTTTTCGTTCCATCGAACGGCAAACGCGAGGTGGGGAGCGTTCGATGGCATCGACAGCCACCAAAACGCGTCTCCGCATGCTTGAATGTCGTCGAACACGTAAAATCAAAAAATGCAACTTCCGGATTCAAGACAGAGTAGATCGAGGACCCGGTTCCTTTTTTGGCAAAACTGTAAGGGTAGACTCTTAAATTCGACAAAGTCATTTTGGAATTATTTTGGTGGAACTTTTAAATTCGACGAAAACCCTTTTTCGATGAAATTCGACCAGGAAAAAATAGTTAAAACAATATCGAAATCAAAGTTCACTGGGGTATCCGGACGGGCTCCGGACAGGTGTTGCCTGTCCGTGGTGTTGGCGTTGTTCATTTCCGTGGTCCTGCCGGTGACGTCTTTCTGACCGATGTCCTCTTCGTCCCTGGTCTCGTGCTCAGCCTCCTGTCCGTTACAGTACTTGTCCGCATGAGCATGGACGTTGTGCAATCGCGTGGTGTTGACACTATGTCGTTGCGTCCATCTGGTCTCGTCGTACTGCACGCCACCGCCCATGGCAACCTGTGGCATGTGTCCCGTCTCTCCTCCTCCCCTTCCGTCTCCTCCCCGTTAGCTGCCACAGGCCATGTGTTTGTTACCAGCACACTTTGTCCTTCACACACTCGCCTCTTGCATCGCCGCCTTTGCCACGCCCACTCTGCCGCCGTAGACAGCATGCTCCGCACCCAGCCGGCCAAGGGCCTTGACCCGGAGACTTTCCCCCTCCCGTGCCCAACTGAGTGCATTGGTTGTGCTCAGGGGAAGATGCACCGGTCCACGTACACTTTGTCTTCCTCCCCTGCGTCCGCCCCTCTTAACCTTGTCCATTCGAACGTCATGGGCCCTCTCCCCACCGAGTCCGTCAGCGAGCACGGCCGCTATGTCCTAGCCCTCACTGACGACTACTCTAGCTACCGCTGGGTCTTCTGCCTTCGGCAGAAGAGCGATGTCGCCCGCACCATCCAGGACTGGCTGGTCCTTGCAGAGCGCGAGTGTGGCCGCTATCTTCGCCGTTTTCGCTCCGATCCCGGTGGTGAATACATGGGTGAGGCCACAACCTTTCTCGCCTCCCGCGGCATCCACCATGAGACACCCGCTCCCTACACGCCCGCCCAGAATGGTGTCTCCAAACGGTGGAACCGTACCATGGCCGACGCCGTCCGCACCATGCGGGTCGAGTCCGGTCTCTCCGATGGCTTCTACTTTGAAGCCATGGCCTACATGACCTGGGTCTGGAACCGGATTCCCCACGGTCCCCTTCCCCTCCAGTCCACGCCTTACCAGCATTGGTGTGGTCAGCGCGCTGACCTCCAACCCGCTCGCGCTCGGGGCTGCGTGGCTGTGGTGTGNACACCCGCTCCCTACACGCCCGCCCAGAATGGTGTCTCCAAACGGTGGAACCGTACCATGGCCGACGCCGTCCGCACCATGCGGGTCGAGTCCGGTCTCTCCGATGGCTTCTACTTTGAAGCCATGGCCTACATGACCTGGGTCTGGAACCGGATTCCCCACGGTCCCCTTCCCCTCCAGTCCACGCCTTACCAGCATTGGTGTGGTCAGCGCGCTGACCTCCAACCCGCTCGCGCTCGGGGCTGCGTGGCTGTGGTGTGGCTGCCCGCCCCGCAGCAGGGCGGCAAGCTCACCCCCCACGGACGTCCCTGCACCTTCCTCGGTGTCTCTCGTCAGTCCAAGGCCTGGCGCTTCTAGGATCCCTCCCTGTGCTGCATCGTCGAGTCCCGGGATGCCCTCTTCTTCGAGGACCTGTTTCCTCGCGACCTCATTCTCTCCGGCTCGTCCGTGACTATCCCGTTGCGTGGGGGAGTGAGTCCGTCCTCCGTACTGTCACTTCCGGGTGACACATCCCCCAGTCCCTCTGAGCCGGCAGCCCCAGTCGCGTCCGCTGGTCCCTCCGGGCCAACAGCCCCAGTCGCGTCCGTTGGTCCCTCTGAGCCGGTAGCCCCAGTCGTGTCCACTGGTCCCTCTGAGCCGGCAGCCCCAGTCGCATCTGCCGGCCCCTCCGGGCCCACGGTCCCAGTCGTGTCCGCTGGTCACTCCGAGCCGGCAACCCCAGTCGCGTCCGCTGGCCCCTCCGGGCCGGCAACCCCAGTCGTGTCCGCTGGCCCCTCCGGGCCAGCAGCCCCAGTCGCGCCCGCCAGTCCCTCCGGGCCGGCAGCCCCTGTCGCGTCCGCTGGTCCCTCCGGACCGGCAGCTCCAGTTGTGTCCGCTAGCCCTTACGGGCCAGCAGCTCCAGTCGCGTCCGCTGGCCCATCCGGGCCAGCTGCCCCGGTTGCATCCGCGGGCCCCTCCGGACCAACAACCCCGTCTACCTCCATTGGCCCGTTGGACTCAGTGCCATCTCCTGCCCTGCCATGCTACACACGTGGCCCAGGCGACAGCCTCCGACCCAGACCGTCGGTGAGCGCGCAGACTGTCGCACCACGCTCCGTGGCGCCTCGACCCCCCGTGGCTCCACGTGTCTCCTCCACTCCCACGGTCGTGAGTGGGGACCCTGGCACCAAGGCCCTTGGCTTGACCACCTCGGCCATCATTGCAGACTTTCACCCGGGCTCCGCACTGGGCTACGCCATGCTTCATCAC
>SZWC01000761.1:0-12084 GCA_023375785.1 Penium margaritaceum | reverse complement strand
TCGCGTCCGCTGGCCCATCCGGGCCAGCTGCCCCGGTTGCATCCGCGGGCCCCTCCGGACCAGCAACCCCGTCTGCCTCCATTGGCCCGTCGGACTCAGTGCCATCTCCTGCCCTGCCACGCTACACACGTGGCCCAGGCGGCAGCCTCCGACCCAGACCGTCGGTGAGCGCGCAGACTGTCGCACCACGCTCCGTGGCGCCTCGACCCCCCGTGGCTCCACGTGTCTCCTCCACTCCCACGGTCGTGAGTGGGGACCCTGGCACCAAGGCCCTTGGCTTGACCACCTCGGCCATCATTGCAGACCTTCACCCGGGCTCCGCACTGGGCTACGCCGTGCTTCATCACGAGCATCGGCACATTGTCGTGGCTGCACTCGCGCGCATCCCACCAAGGGCTCGAGATGCACACGCTCTCTCAGTCCATTCCATAGCATGCCCGGAGGACCCAGCCACCCTGCGCAAGGCACGAGCCTCTCCTGAGGCCGCACACTGGGACGCTGCCTGCGCCGATGAGCTCGCTGCTATCCGACAGCACCATGTGTACGACCTCGTCGACCTTCCTCCAGGTCGGAAGGCCATCGGCGCCAAGTTGGTTTTTCGGCGCAAGTGGAAGCCCGACGGGTCCTTGGACAAGTACAAGGCCCGCCTTACAGCCAAGATGTTTGCCGAGATTCCTGGGGTCGACTACAACCAGATCTTTGCCCCAATTGGCCGGTTCTCCACTAGCCAGGCGCTCTTCAGTCTGGTCGCCCAGCATGGGTGGGAGCTGCATCAGATGGATGTGAGCAACACATTTCTCCATGGCTCACTAGAGGGTGAGGAGCTTTACATGGTGCAGCCCCCAGGCTTCGACGACGGCACTGGGAGATTCTGGCAACTACGTAAGGCCCTCTATGGCCTGAAGTAGTCGCCTCGGTGCTGGAACCAAGAAATCAGCAGCACGCTCCTTCGGGGCGGGCTCCAGCGCAGCACCGCTGACCCCGCACTGTTTGTCAGTCCGCGAGGCCAGACTTTCACCGTTGTTCTGGTTTACGTCAACGATCTTCTCATTGCGTCGCCAGACACGGTTGCCATCCAGCATATCAAGGACTTGCTTCACGCTGCCTACCAGATGAAGGATCTCGGATCTGCCAGAGTCTTCCTGGGCATGGAGCTCGAGCATGATCGCTCCCAGGGCGTCCTGCACATCCACCAGGCCGCCTATGTGCAGACTCTGTCCACCCGCTTTGCGGAGGACCTGCCACTCGTGCCGAGCGCATCCTCACCCATGTCACCCGATGGCCAGGTGAAGCTGAAGAGTCCTGACCCAGCTGTTGTGGGGGAGCCAGTTGACGTGACCACGTACCTGCGAGTCATCGGGTCNGTCAAGGACTTGCTGCACGCCGCCTACCAGATGAAGGATCTCGGATCTGCCAGAGTCTTCCTGGGCATGGAGCTCGAGCATGATCGCTCCCAGGGCGTCCTGCACATCCACCAGGCCGCCTATGTGCAGACTCTGTCCACCCGCTTTGCGGAGGACCTGCCACTCGTACCGAGCGCATCCTCACCCATGTCACCCGATGGCCAAGTGAAGCTGAAGAGTCCTGACCCAGCTGTTGTGGGGGAGCCAGTTGACGTGACCACGTACCTGCGAGTCATCGGGTCACTGATGTTCCTGGCAACGACGACGCGCCCAGACATCGCGTTCGCCGTCAACCTCCTGGTCCAGTTTTCTCAGGAGCTGCGTCACCTCCACTACGAGGCCGCGATCCGAGTATTGCGCTATGTCGTCTCGACTCCTCAGCGAGGTCTCATATTCCGCCGTCAGCCGTCTGTGGTCGCGGTGGGATACACTGACAGTGACTCGGCCGGCAGTCCGGACGGTAAGAGTCGCACAGGCTGGATATTTCTGATTGGCGGCACAGCTATGTCTTGGCGTAGTGGCAAGCAAGGATGCATTGCACACAGCACTGCTGAGGCTGAGTACATGGCTCTTGGCTCAGGCGCATGTGAGAGTGTGTGGCTGCGTCGTTTGTTGTCCGAGTTGCGTCAGACTGTCGCATCCATCACGCTGCACTGTGACAATGAGAGTGCCATGGCCATCGCCGACAATGACGGTGTGTATCACACACACAAAGCACATCAACGTTGAGTATCACTATGTGCGTTCGTTGTTGCATGACGGCAGCATCAGCATCGTGTGGGTTGAGACAGCACGACAGTTGGCTGATTTCTTGACCAAGGCACTGAAGCACGACTCGTTTAAGAAGGCTGTCAGTTCGGTCGGCGTGCGTCCGTGGGTGGCTCTCCTTGTCCCTGCTTGCATCTCTGCGTGGCCTGGGGGAGTCTGGTCGTTGATTGTGTCTCTGCCCGCACATGTGCACTACGCCTGTGAGTCATGGGGGAGTGTTGGTTTTCGAGCATCTCTCATTGTAATCTGTTGTGTCCTCCCGGCTTGTGTACATCGGCGTGCAGATGACTGACGGCAAGACTTGACGCTGCTGGAGTGTCGCTCGGTGGAGCCGACCCACACTGAGGTCCACGCACCGTCCGCTGGAGCCTCCTTCCTACCGCGATGCGCTCAGCTCCATCGGTAGGCCTCCTCGGCGGTCGGGCCGCCGGCGGTCACTGCCACTGCAGATGCTGTTTCCATGCACCTAGCTCTGTTTCTGGTTGTGGCATTGCGTCTGCATCGTCATGCTATGCCTAGGGTCCATGTCTCCTACTGTGTGGCCCTGCTTGGCGTCACTGACTGTAGTAGGTACTGCCCGGGTTCGGGCAGCCATAACTCTTTGCTGCTATTTTTCTAGCTGATTCTGACCGCACGACTGCGTTCGCAGCGTCGGTATTATGGTATGGTCCAGTTTTCAGGCAAAACAGACGACGCCCGGGTTTTGGGCTGTCGGGCATCTGGCAGGGCTCACCGAGAAAACCCTGCCTGCCAAAAATAGGGCTAGGACTATTTTCTGGTTGGCTGGTTAGCTGAGTAACAAGTTCTACACTAGTGGGGGGGAGCTAGAACCTGGAGGGGTCTCCCATTGTTGCTCATTCTTCATTCCTAATCAGTCACTTGCAGTTTTCAGCTGCTTTCTGGCGCTAACACTGGCGCGCGCATTTCTGAGTAACAAACCCAGAGCTTCCAGACTTAGACTCTAGAGCAGCAGACTGAGGGGGCAGCTGACTTAAGCAACGAGCGTGGAAGCCCGCAGGCTGCATCAACAACGCTGCTGCCCCAACCTGCTGCCTAGGTTTTCCAGCTTCACAGGCTAAAGATCCATGAGAGTGATTGGTCGGCNGGGTCTCCCATTGTTGCTCATTCTTCATTCCTAATCAGTCACTTGCAGTTTTCAGCTGCTTTCTGGCGCTAACACTGGCGCGCGCATTTCTGAGTAACAAACCCAGAGCTTCCAGACTTAGACTCTAGAGCAGCAGACTGAGGGGGCAGCTGACTTAAGCAACGAGCGTGGAAGCCCGCAGGCTGCATCAACAACGCTGCTGCCCCAACCTGCTGCCTAGGTTTTCCAGCTTCACAGGCTAAAGATCCATGAGAGTGATTGGTCGGCTCACCGGCACAAGACCATGGCCGAGAACG
The DNA here is from genome assembly GCA_023375785.1 of Penium margaritaceum. Classification (NCBI taxonomy): domain Eukaryota; kingdom Viridiplantae; phylum Streptophyta; class Zygnematophyceae; order Desmidiales; family Peniaceae; genus Penium; species Penium margaritaceum. The sequence continues at coordinate 8,512 of SZWC01000761.1, read as the reverse complement.
TGAACGTACACGTGAATGGCTTGGGGCATTGACAACAGAGCGGGGAAAGCGTCCATCATGCTTGGATACGTTGTTGCCCCTGGAGACCACTCAAAGTGTGGTGTAGCCACGTTGGTTCACTCTCTTGTAGAGGTGTGTCTGTATGGGGCTAGTAGACAGCGATAAAATGTATTAGAACATCAGCACTTGTGTATCAATACAACACCCCCTCTTGGCCCTCAGACGAGCATATGTAACACGCAAAACAAGGGACACGGAATTTGGAAAGATAGGAGTGATGTGCATGGCAGACCTACAAGAAGGGAGAATGAGCTAGAACATCAATCAAGTGCGAGGGGCACGTGTGTCAGGCCAGCAGCACGGTAGCGATAATGGGCGCAGCAGCAAGGTGCTCAAGCTCAGGATCAAGAACATGGAAACAAAGGTCAGATAGTTCATGGATGAGACCGGTACCAATCGAGAGGCTGGCAGAGAGTAGCCCAGGGGTAGCCTTACCAAGGTCACAAAGCAACTGTAAAGTAAGAGCCTCGTACTCGTCTGCTGTATTGTCTAAACTCATATGGAGTTTATAGAACTGTACTGTAAGGGTACTTTGCACACCGTGTCCAATGACAGTGGTGCAGCGGGCGAATGAGGCCATAGGCATCAATAGGGTTCACAGAGCGGCCGCGTGTAGAGTCAGCACGGTACGAACCAGTCTCTTCAAGGAGCTCGTTTGGCCCACCATTGATGAGAGCACGAACAGTGCGAGCAAATTAAACGAGGTCAGAGAAAAAGGGAGTGGAGGGAGAGTGGTCAGGAAGAAAGTTGTACTTCCATGGACGCTCACCCTGAGCCCATGCGCTAAAGCGACCATCCTAGGAAAAAAGGGACAGCTTGGTAGGGAAATGTGGGGGTAGCGTCACAAAATTGGCGTGTGAGAGGGAAGAGCTCATGGACAACAGACGTGCCATGCTACAAGGACCAGGTGCTGCCTGAACAACTATGGGAGAGTAGTCATGAGAGATTCTCATACCTACCCGGCGATCACAACTCCAACTGGGCTGCCACCAAGTACGAGCGTCAATGATACGAGATCAACTAATAATTGTACATTGCCGACGACATCCTGGTTGGTGGCTTCAACGACATTCTTACAATGACACCAATGTGCGGACCGTCGGTATGAGCTCCCTGTACCACTTCCTTTGTGCCTCCAGTCGGTGGAGTGTCTGCACTGCAGTAGCCGCATGAGCAGTCGCAATCGCATTTGCAACTGCAGCAGTACCAGCCAGCACAACAGCCACACTAGTAGCCACAGCCTGTATTCTCGACAGGCACTAAACAGGCCAAACCCCTGATGCATGAAGGTCATGGAGCAGCACAGGCGGTTAGCCTTACTTTTCTAATCCTTGATGTCCTTGCTACTGTTGGTACCGCACGCGTCTCCCGTACCCCTGCTGCTACTGCTGGCGGTCATGCCAAGGACGAGTTTGCCGAGGCTGCCTGTACCCACGGCCTTCTGACACTAGCCACCATCGCATAGCCACTCAGCTCTCAACAACAAATGGTGTAGTTGCTAATATTGCTGCTTCTGCTGCCACATTGGCTTTATCTACTGTCCAGTCAATTAGGGCTACAACTATCTCCTCCGTACCCACGGTCTTCAATCTGGCCTCCACCTCTCCCACTACTGCTCCAATCTCTATCCTTGTCTCAGCTTGTGGAGCAACAGTAGCAGCTGTTCTAACAACTGCACTGACCGGATTTTGGTGTCTCATGGTCTCCATTACATCATAGATATCAGTCTGTGTAGCCTCTACTGTTTCCGTGATCCTACTGCTGTTCATCCTGCTCCCATGTCCCCCGTGTGGTGAGCACTCTGCTTGCGTCCATCTCCATTCTCACTCGGTGGTCCCCTGCTTGGTACTGTGACTTTCCAGTCTGTTGCCTCAATTGTAGATCGTGGCTCCTCTACTTCACACCAGCAGTCCCCAATCACTCCATGCCCTCTGGGGCAAGGTAAACACTTACAGAAATCTCTTGCTGCCTGCCTTGCTCCCCTCTTTGGTGATCTTCCATCATGCCGAACCAGGAAGCTTCTATCACAGAGCTCCAAGAACAGCTGCGGCAGAATTGTTTGGCTCCTGAGGCCGCCAAGAGCCGTTAGTAGGATGCTGATGCTGGAAAGGCCAATTTAGCCAAGGCCGTTGGTGAACTTGTCACAACACGCCTTGCTGAGCGTGCTCCTGCTATGGATGTTGCTTCTGCTGATGGCACCGCTGCGGCCACTAGCTCTTCTCCACTCAGCACATTGGACCATCATGGGCTGGTTTAACAACTGTTCGCACCGGGTCCACTGGAAAAAACCGACAGCATGACCCCAGTAGGATCAACACCTGGCAACTAATTATGTGCAACCACATCCAACCAGGAATGCAAGAACCCAATCCACATTATCTTACAGTACATGTGGGCATGCCATCAAGCTGTGAGAGCAATTGACCAAGTGTCACAGGTTAGAGATTCAAGAAGGTGATTAGTCGGCTCATTGGCACAAGGCCATGGCCACTTGAATGGCCGAGGCATTGAAAGCGAAGCGGTGAGAGCACCAATCAACCAATCATGCTTGAGTATGGTGTTGCCTCTCAAGACCACTCAATGTGTGTTGCGGCCATGTTGGTGTACTTTCATGCAGAGCTGCAAGTGTAGTGAGGCCAGTGGACAATGATAACAGTGTTAGACGGTCAGCACCAGTGAATCAATATCAACATGAAAGGGAAATAGAGTAATAGAGTAAGATACATGCCATAGATTTAGCTCAAGAGTCCTTAAAAAAAGTGTGAGAGGAGAAGAAAAAAGCTACGTGAGGCACGGGAAAGCGGGCACCACCCACATGCGTAAAAAGCATGGAGGCCTCACCTCGACCCAAAAGGGTCGAACCCGGCCGCTTTGTTCTAACCAAGAGGTGGCTTCTCACTTCTGACCATAAAACATCAGGCATAGTCGTCCCTGCTAGGATCAGCTGTCGGTACCTGTAGCTTTCACAAACTCTCACAGCATGTAGACAGCCAACCACATCATCCTAAAGTAGTTTAGTAGTACACGTTAGTTTTACGAGCTCATGTAAAAAATGTGACAGTAAATCATGTGTGTTTAAATGCATCCAACGGCCTGTGCAACAACCTAAGAATACTCATGGCTTGGCCACAACTCAGGGAAGCACCCCGTATGCAAGCTTCACTGGTTGAGTGGTGAGAAACAACTGGCCAGTTGCAGCACAGTGCCATGTCCTGACTAGTCTTGCATCAATGGTTGTGTTGGTGGAGAAGTAAAAAGGTCATCAAGTGTGTCGGCTTTACACACAGATGACAGCACAAACCAACACTCCTCCATTATCCGCAGACATAGGTCCCAACACGCAACAACGAGATAGGGAACGGGAGTAGAGACAACATGGAATTCAAAGAGAGAATTTGCAAGAAGATAACATCAATCATAACGACATGGAAGAACCAGGGGAATGTTGTGATTTTAGGAGACCAAAACTATGAACACCAAATTGAAGAGTTATGGTTAATCACCCTAAATTCATACACTCAACAATTGGTGTATCGAAAAGTGTATTTCTACATGCAACCAGTTTTCAGAAATCTTCAACATCGATTCATGTCACTGCATCACATGTACACATTCCTTGTATAAGTTGTTAGAGATTATCGAATATATGTACTATGTGCTAAGTTTTTTCAGACTTCCATGTTCACTGATNAGCTACGTGAGGCACGGGAAAGCGGGCACCACCCACATGCGTAAAAAGCATGGAGGCCTCACCTCGACCCAAAAGGGTCGAACCCGGCCGCTTTGTTCTAACCAAGAGGTGGCTTCTCACTTCTGACCATAAAACATCAGGCATAGTCGTCCCTGCTAGGATCAGCTGTCGGTACCTGTAGCTTTCACAAACTCTCACAGCATGTAGACAGCCAACCACATCATCCTAAAGTAGTTTAGTAGTACACGTTAGTTTTACGAGCTCATGTAAAAAATGTGACAGTAAATCATGTGTGTTTAAATGCATCCAACGGCCTGTGCAACAACCTAAGAATACTCATGGCTTGGCCACAACTCAGGGAAGCACCCCGTATGCAAGCTTCACTGGTTGAATGGTGAGAAACAACTGGCCAGTTGCAGCACAGTGCCATGTCCTGACTAGTCTTGCATCAATGGTTGTGTTGGTGGAGAAGTAAAAAGGTCATCAAGTGTGTCGGCTTTACACACAGATGACAGCACAAACCAACACTCCTCCATTATCCGCAGACATAGGTCCCAACACGCAACAACGAGATAGGGAACGGGAGTAGAGACAACATGGAATTCAAAGAGAGAATTTGCAAGAAGATAACATCAATCATAACGACATGGAAGAACCAGGGGAATGTTGTGATTTTAGGAGACCAAAACTATGAACACCAAATTGAAGAGTTATGGTTAATCACCCTAAATTCATACACTCAACAATTGGTGTATCGAAAAGTGTATTTCTACATGCAACCAGTTTTCAGAAATCTTCAACATCGATTCATGTCACTGCATCACATGTACACATTCCTTGTATAAGTTGTTAGAGATTATCGAATATATGTACTATGTGCTAAGTTTTTTCAGACTTCCATGTTCACTGATATGTTCACTCCCCAATACACTTGTTGATCCACAGTTTCAGGGGTGAGATGATTGGTCATATATGAAAGTGAAACATGCTCACGTAGAGTACATTGGTCAGAAATTCTACATGCTGTGCACGAGACTCAACCTAGCAAATGTGGATAGTTTCAGCGAGACAGTCACATACAAAATGATGCTCAACGTTGATATGATTCGTGCGTGAATGCATCAAACCATCATTCTTTGCCAGCAGCTTCACATGGCAATGTGTCGGAGTGCAAGTTGAGCCGGGTGTGACATACTCGGCTTCGGTGGAAATGCGGGTGACACAGCCTTGTTTGCCGCTCTTCCAACGGACTTTCGTAGAGCCAATGACAAAGATCCATGCAGAGGGTCCTTTTCATAAGCCCATATTCTGGATACTCTCTTTGCATCTGGAATCATTTGTCTGACGCGCCTGATTGACATGTGTGGTTCACAGCTTCTATTGGACAAGTTCTGAGATTAAGCGTAAGCTTGTTTGGTCACATCAGACTATGTGAGTAGAGATTCAGATGCAGTCAGTTTTACGAAGGGAGTAGCAATTTTGTGTGAGCTTGTGGACATAGACATTGTCTCACAAGTTTAATGCTACTCTTGAGTAATCTACCAAAGAAAACTGAACATAATTTGGCATAACATACCCCAAGTTATGCTAGCCAAAGCGCAAGTCAAAACCAGATATGCTTACTGTCCACTAATGCCCACTTTTCATGGTGCCTTTGTCTACATGTAAAATGGATTTTCGAGGCGCAGATTCCTTTGCGCGTGCTAGAAGGGATCACTGCATTGTTTTGACGTGTTTCGGTGACTTTTATGTTGAGTTTGGTGGTAGTGTTGGAAAGTCTTAGAAACCTATCCGCGACATTGCAGTCAGAATGTTGACCAAGTCCCTGAGGAGTAAACTGCTATCTGAGATGCAAACTTGGAGCCAGGAACTTGGCACAGTCTCCCAGTTTCAACTAATACTACTGGATATAGGAGAATACTTGCCAGATGACTCCACATTCATCTAGCAAACATTTTCATTGGATGAGCCTTGTTACTCAGATCAGGTGGAAATTTTCACCCCATGCAGATCAATGATTAATTTCAAAAATTCTTCATGACATTGTATGATAATCGAACATTAAAACACATATCAAGGAAGCTTCACAGAAGCAACCATGAGAAATAGAGGAAATTTCCTCAAGAGGCTTATCCTACAGAGAAATCCTCACTTTCACAATGTGTGTTAAAGCAATAAAATTTGTGTGTTTCGGAAAATACTCAAGAGTTTGGAAGCTATCTTTGATATGATCTAAGGAGAGGAGATACATGGAGCAGTGGTGTAGTTTCTATGAGAGAGAAGGTTGATTTCCAAGTTGAAATCAAAGGAGGAGAAAGGCGAAGGCCACACGTTGTCATTTGGGAGGTCCTCTTTAGCAATGGAAGAATGCCTCTCCGATACAAATGGGATCCTCTTCCATGTGCCAAGAGGGTGTTCCACTTGGTAAGCTGACTCATGTGAAGGTGAGGAAAGAGATTGTGATAGGTACCTTGACGTCGCTCCAATTTTTTGCACACGTGTCGCGGACGACAATATTGTTCAAAAGGGTCAGTATCGCTATGCATTTGTCATGTTTCCTCCTTCTCTTGGACCTATTGGGTATGAATGCACCGTCACAGATGCCTAGCTCTCTCCGATGTACACTACCAAGGTTTGAAGCACCCAACAGATGCCATTGGTGAAGTGTGCCAAGCATGATGATCACGGACATAAGTTGGAAGAACAAGTTGCATTTAGTAGGAGTTAATCGAAACACGTTCTTTTTGGTTAGCAAAATGATCTTACACCACATACACATAGCTTGTGATGTAACCTTTCCGATGCATCCGTGCATGTCCAAATCAAAGGAGTACATCCAACTTTGAAGTAATCCATGGTGGAGCCGTCCACCATGCCCTCGGTGCTAGGCCAAAGGAGGCACTTAAATGGCAGCATGTCGAAGCACCGTCCCTTCCCAAATATCAATGTAAAGCTCCTCATGCACAAGGAGACCTTCTCGGGTCCTTCATCGTTGCCTTGGGTGTCTTTGGATCTGATTCAACGCACCATACATCGGGCTTGAACATGGTACATGGAATGATTGTGGTGCACATCGCACGTGTTGCCACAAAAAACAGGCAACATGTACATATCCAAAGAACTATTATCCATGTAACGTGCATGTAGCGAGTGGGCTCTTCAGCAATGAAACGTGAACACTAAAAAGTGTGCCCTAATAAATGTAACAACTTGCATCATCACCTATGCTTGTGGTCACCAAGTGCTAACACCTTTAGTAGTTTAGCCGCACCGACATGCATCGTGCCTCCTCTTGAATTACCGTCACCATCGCCAAGTCCCACGTCGCTTACTCGCATGCATGTTGATGGGGAAATTGAGGAGGTTCTTCCATGTGTATGGAGAATCACACCATAGAAGCATATATCATTCTCCTTCACCCATTTCTTCACCCAATTAATCTAAGTGGCCTCAACGTAGCATGGGGCAACATTTGTCCTTCATCGCTTTACATGTTTTGGGAAGAGCGGTGAGTTGAGCCTTGCCCCACTTTGAATAGGAAAGCCCTAAAACAAATGACGTTAAATAGACAAAAATATTTCTTCAACTTGATCCAATTTTTTCATCTAATTTCAACTTGATTTTAGGGCTTTTGAATATTAGTTTTAATTTCGTATGGTTGGCGCTGCTACACTCCATTAAACAAGTAAACGTGGGATCTCCTCGTTTCTAGGCATGTTTTTGTTGAAACCCACCAAAATGCATTATTGTGCATAAATAAAAGCTCCACAGTTTTAATCTAGTCCGATATAGTCCCTCATATCCTAAAGTATCAATTAAGGTCCTTAATTTTGTATCATCATGAAATATTAAATTATTTTGTAATTGTTCTCAACTGAGGTTTTCTATTTGGTGATTAAAGGTGTAGATTGAGGACCAATGACAGTTCTCTTGTTTTCAAAGAAGACCCACCTGGAAGGGCCACATCCCTGGTTGGCTTCTTGTATAGTATTGGGTAGCTTGTGGTTTGAGTAGGGGGGGGGGTGGGGGGGGGACCCAGCCAATATCTTGAGGTCTAAATGCCTTCAAGGAAAACAGTTAAAGCATATTGTTCAGGTCCTGTGTGCCAACGGAACTTTCATCTTGGTCTCAACGCCGCATCTTCTCGTCAGGGTCCGCCAAAAGTTGTACCCCGTTGTACTGCCAGCGCAGCAGGGCCTGAAGCCAGGTGGCCGCACGTGCGAGTTTGGTAGACCCGCACGCGTGGCTCTCACACCCCTGCTGCAATTCCTCATTGGAGGGCCGAANGCACACAAGGGTGCAATGGGTTACATAGTATACATAATGAATAAAGCAATAATAATCGAAATGATAGGAAAGAGGAATTCCGTATACATAAACGAATGAAAACTAAAGGTAACATAATGCAATAATAAAAATTGATATTTCATGAAAGATTAAACGTGGAATGGTCATTTTGTGACAATTTCTGTGAAGGTTTTGAATGGATTATTATTCATTCATCTATTGTGAAGCAAGAATGAAGATGATTTTTGTGATTTTTTTTGTTGGAAGTGATACAAGAAGGCATTGCTGGTATAAGTAATAAAACAATGATGTAAGGTAGTGAATTTATTTACCTACATGTATATAAACATATCCATATCCATATCTGTATTTATATCCATATCTATATCTGTATCTATATCTATATCTATATCTATATCTATATCTATATCTATATCTATATCTATATCTATATCTATATCTATATCTATATCT